>JAGWEN010000189.1:0-59925 GCA_018703685.1 Orius laevigatus | reverse complement strand
TTGAATATAGAGAGTAATATTGCATTTTATAAATACTGCCCTGAACAAAATAATGTTTAATTTTTCACAATAAAAACAATCCCTGCAACGCAGCCCTTCCCTATGAATGAATGAATGAATGAATGAAAATTTATCTTTATTTACAATTTTTTAGTTACATTTTATATATCCCCTAGATAAACTACGACATGGTAGGCATCTACCGTCTGCCGGAGAACAGAGGGAAATCGACAAAAAATAGAAAAAAATTAAAAATTCTTGAACCGAAGAAAGTGAATAAGATAAAAGATAAAATAAAAGATCCTGTTTAATCAAAATTAAAATAATTAATGAGTTCGTACCTGTACGAGAAGGCATTCTTGGCAAATTCTCGCTTCTCGGTTTTTTGGCTAAGATCAAAGTGAGCCCTCCCCTATCCTAGCAATGGCTTTAGATCTACTAGTCACCTCCTATTGTTTTCAGAAGGTAGGGTCATAGTCTGATTCGAGTCCTATCTGGGGAAATATACCATTCGTCACCAAACGAAATTAAGTTTTGGAATATTTAGTTTAAACATGTGCCTCTGCAGATTTCAAACTTGCTGCATATTGGTTCGAAGCTTTGCTCGCGAGAGGAAAAAATCCCTCTACAGCTATCAAACTTGAAGCATATTAGTTCAGAACTACCTACCCCAAAATTGATATCTAAATCCCAAATTCATACTTTTTAACTATACCCCACGCGTTCCTAGATTCCACATGAAATAGAATATTTTTAACCAATACAGTATAAATGATCATACTCTACGTTGTTAAACTACGTTGGTTGAGTTAAACTGTTGTTAAACTCTATGTTATCCATTCATTATCAGTTCTCGGTGGTGTAATGGATAGCACGTTGGAGTACCAATTCGAAGACGCGGGTTCGATTCCCGTCCGGGAGCCAATTTTTGAATCTTATTTAACTTTTCCTGATTTATTTTCCCAATTTATTACAATTATTACGATTATTACGATACTCTACGTCATATTAAATATAGCTCTATCAATTCATCCCTAACTACATTGAGAAGTTCAGTTTATTATGTCTATTGTACCTTCATTACCTATTTGACACGCTAAATTTTATGTTTAACGGCCATTTCCATAAACGTCAAACTTCAATAATAGCCGATCGAAAATTTAACTGTTAGCTCAAGTAACTTTTACTTCCAATTCGATGTCCATATTAAATCAAAAGCAAACTTTAGTCAGTTATAAAGTATTGAAAAAGAAATTACGTTTCTGAAAATTACTCCATATCTCCCCCACGGTTCGTTTGAACAATATTTTGTGTTTATTTTCACGTTGTTCTCTTGTATTTTCAATCGTAATTTACTCGTATTTTCATGTTCACCTTTTTTTTTAAACTGGAGCAAAAAGAAATATTATTACGTAGGAACACTCTTTGAACTTTGTTTTCGGTTTGTTATTTTTTGGAAATAAATGATTAAAATTAAAAGGTGGATTCGCATAATCAAAATGGTTGTGTCTATTTTACCAAGCTGGTAGAATCCATTGTAAAAAGGTGATTTTTTTTAGTGATTAGCATGACAAAGACTATGAAAACAGCTTTGAGGCTTGTGACTCTTGAATTGGAGCTTTTTTTTCCTTAAGTCTTTGAAAAAAGAGGAAACTAGGGGTGGGTTGCGTTAATTATGTACCTCCTGGTGTCATCTGCATTTTTATTGTTCCCCCTTTTGGTCCCTCCTACCTTTGTTTTATCACAGCAAAAGCCAGGACAACAGTTGGAAATTAAACGGCCGCTTTCTCTTTAAAACGCCCTACGGTAAAAAGTGGATTCTGCTTCGAAACCCAACACCATCCATCCCCCCCCCCTCAAAGCTGGTTTCTAAATACCATTTTAATGCTCTGACCGGACTGGGAATGCTGAAACAAACCCAAAATTTATTTTTACCACCCTTCCAGCCGTTATTCAGAGGTTTTAAAATTATGGCGACATTCACACATTCCGGGTTAAAGCGACGGAATGCTTTTACAAATTAAAACGTTCCTGTTTTCAAGTGCTTTATTGATAATTGTTCCATTTTTGGATGCTCCTTTAGGTCTATATTCGTATTTGACCTTTTACGTCATTCTGACGTCATTTTGAATACAGTTCTAATTTTGGAAAACCATTTGAGACCAAAATATCAATATTTAAATTACAAATAACAAGTTAAAAATGAATAAAATATTGACTTTAGCAATTTTTTTCCCAGACATTCTGAATGTAATTTCAAAACAATAAAAACCGAGGCGGCTGTCGAGAGGGCGACGGTTGTAAATAACGATTGTCCGAACAGGGTTGAAAATTACAAGTGTGAATCAAGGGTCCCAAGAGGAGGAGGCTTGGTTAGGGCAAAAAATATGAACTGAGGCATCGTGATTCAGAGGGGCGATAACCAATTACCTCAGGAAAATTCAATCTCATTTTACTATCGCGCGAATTTCTTAGCCGTAAATCAAAAAACGTCCTTTTGTAGAAAAAATGTGGTTTTTCGAAAAAAAGTGTTCCCTATAAAAGGTCGGAATGTGGCTTCAAGATTTACACCTCCCATTAGCCGTTGGCCTCTCTTCTAACGGGGGATTAGGCGCCTCCCTCATTAGACCGCACCAATCTGTCACATGTCGGGCCTGCTTCCTCTTCAACCCCCAGTACACAATCAACCTCTCTTTTTTCTACCACAAAAAAGTCAATGCCAATTCAAAGAAAGTAATATAACGCTTTTCGTTATATTTGTGAAAACCATGTTTAGAATTGATTGATTTTTATTAAGTTGGACGTTGTTTTACATGAATCTAATTCGTTGGGTAGAAATTTTTGAGGTGAATATTGTAATTGTGGTAGGTAGTTAGGCTAAGTTTGGTCTAATCAAACAACCCAGCAATCCCAAGAAGTTAGGATTTTGAGAGTGTCGCCAATTTGGGCGAATTATCGAGAATTGGGTGATTCGTAGCAAATTGGTCTACTTATTTGGGCATAATCTCAGGCGATAAACTTTCATTCAAATTATAACAAAAATGTTAATTTTTTTCGATTTTTTAATGTTTCCAAGATCAAGAATGAAGAGGGTGAAACAGGGATGAAGGGTCGATTGATTTCATTAGTAGAACAAGGGGTTTGTGTGGCCGCACAGCATGTCCACCCTCCTCCCCCTTTCTTTAATATACAAACCCCGCCCCTCCGTTTATCAAACGAACGATTAAATTAAACGTTCCAAGTGCTTTCGGAATTTCAAAAAGGAAAACTAATTTATGTCAATTTATAAACATTTTCGATCTACGAGGGCTTAATAAGAAAAAAAATTCTCTTCTATAACAAATGAAAATGAAGAACCCTTTTGTTTTATATCGGCAATTGAATTTCTCGTTAAAGTTTTCTAACCCGAGAAAAGTAAATTCTCATTAATGAGGAAACTTTTGTCCTAGTAATTAAGTTCTGACTCTTCTTTTCAACTCGTTCACTTAAGGCCTGACTATTATTTCAGATTTGTATTTACCTCTTTTACTAATAGAGAAAAAAAAATCGTCAATTAAAAATTTCAAATTAAAACATAATTATTGAAAAGAGAGAAGACAAATTTCGGATTAACTCTTTTAAAAGGAAAGTCTTTTCATCAAGTTGACACCCTTCCGGAGGTTTTGTTTAAACGTTGAAATCGATAAAGACTTCAAGGAGTCGTTTAATTCAGTTTACTGCTTTTCCTTGACTTCTTTTACTTGAAAAGAGTAATTAAATTTTATGTAGCGTGATAATGAATTATGAAAGAAGTGGACAGTTTAAGCTCTGCTTTGTTTAGTCGATTTTCGTTGGAGTCTAAAAGGGGGGCTGAAGGTAAGGGTGTAATCGGAACTGCGATGTCGGGTGGGGGAGGGAGTAAGTGTAGCGAAAGTTAAAGCTTGAGCCTCTTTTCTCCCGAGCCCGAGGCCTAGTCCTGATTTCCAATTCAATCATATTGTCAATATCCCCTCAAAACGGGCCATTGATGGAGGCTCACAACTGCGGAAGGTAAAGAGAAAGGAAAAAAACCTTTTTCCCCTTTTAACTCCATCAATACGCACCTTTTTATTTTGTTTAAACATTTGTCAATAATTAATAAGAAAGTTATCTTTATTCAAAGGTACTCGAATGGTGGTTGTCTAAAATCATCTCCTTCCTGGGAGGGGCAATGTTGAGAGGGTCAACTCATCAGTGAGGCTTTTTTTTTTTTTTTTTTCAAATAAAAAAAATGACCTCAGATTGTTATTTTTGACCCTAAAAACAGTCCGAAACTACATTTTGGGTGAATTCAAAAAATGGAAAAATTTTTGATCGAAAACGTAAAGAAGGGTCCCCCCTTTGGTGAGGTAGAAAAAAGTATTTTTAAATCAGAAAAACACCTTAGATTTGTATTTTTCACCCTAAAAACAGACCGAAACTACATTTTGGGTGAATTTAAAAAGTGAAAATGGGACAGTCCATGGTTAGTCTATAAGGTGTTCGAAAAAGAAGGGATCCAGCAGCATCCCGGGATCTGACTCACCTTTAGGGTTAAATGACTATCAAAAAACCCACCTGAAACAAAAGAAAAAAAAATTAAAATACTTGAGTTTACTAGGAAGGTTTAAACATAGGATGGCATTCGTCCGAGAAACTGAATTTTAATCAAAATATTAAACAATCAACTTTACTGAAATCCAATAACGATAAAATGTGCATTCCATTATCGTGTGCAATTTCTGGAAATAATTTCGAAGCTGAGCAAATATTTGCGAGGGGGATTGGAACGAGCGATGCCTTCGTTGTTGGCGTGGAGGGGCTAAAGGGAAGCGGGGTCGGAGTCAATTTCACGGAAGGTGCCCTGAAAGGATGGCAAGGATGTCGAAGAGGGGGGAGTTTTGGCTCGTAGGTGCGTAACCAAGTTGGGCCCTCAGCTTTTGAAACTTGCCGCATTGGAAACTACATTCAAGTTTTAGGTGTAACCTATTCTAAGGACTGTAGGGAGGGGGATGCGAGAAATGGTTTTCACGGAGCCGGGGGTTGAAAGTACTCGAGTATTAACTCTCTTTTAACCAAAACGCCTCTCTCTATTCAGATCCTTAATAAACCCTACCTATAGAAAGCCGTTAAATTATGAACTTTCCGACCCTCACGAAATTCTCTCTTTGCTCCGCCTTTAATAATATCACATAACATTGCCGAAAATTATTCCTCTCACCAACAAAAGGAAGTTTTGGCGTCATTTTTTAGTAAAACTTTAGTTAGGCTGAGCTTCAGCAAAAAAAATTGTTAGAAGGAAAATGTCGAATGAAGAACGTGGACAAAAAAATGAGCCTCTATCGTCAGCCGTTCTGTGTAAATTGAATTTGTTAGCGTCAGATCTCTTCCTAATCGGATACCAGGATGCTGACATAAACAATTTAGTCTACCGATGGTCCAAGGACAAGGAAAAAAACACGATTTTATCCAAAAATTAAATTAATTTTATCATTACAAAAATGATTTTTAGCTTCTAAACAACTCAAAAACTCTGTTTAATACGAAAAATTTAATATTCTATTAGATGAACTCACGTTTAACCATTTTGGCGACGTGGAAAGACAATAAAGGGGAGGTCGAAAACTCTAAATTAGTTTTAGTCGACTGGGTTCGTTTTAGGTGAATAATTGTAGGGTGGTAATTGTTGGCTTGAGTGAAGGATGAGAGCTCAACTCGCCCCCTCCTCATTCTCTAATTACACCGAGAGAGCGAAACTCGTCCGTTTCAGCCAACGTTGTCACACTATGTCACATATCAGACTCATGTCAGAAACCCTGCATTGCTAATAACATCTCAAAGATATTAATTACTTGGAGAAATTTTCGTTTTTCTTCGATATTAGTAGGTAGAAGACGGAGTCTAATTAAGTCGCTTTCTGTCTATCTTGACTCTGTTGCTTAATTAAGTGACCCCTTTATGGAATTACTTATAATTAGAGTGAGTAATTAGTAGGGGGCCTGGGCGGTGCTATTAGTTCGGACGGTCAAGTCCGGATTAGACAACCCATGGTTTCCCGAATTGGAGTAATTATAGCCCTTTGAGACTTCGGAAAGGGTTCGGGGGTGTTTCTCCTGATGTAAAGATATTGTTCGTAAGTTTCGCTTTTACTCGATTATGCGGAATTTCGGGCGGGAAGTTTAATTATTCCGAGATCGGACTTCCTGGAGCGAAATCAGGATCGAGAAAGCTTATCTTCATCTAATTGGGGGACCTTTCACCGCAATTAATCCACCTATTCCTCATCCCAGTATTAACAAAAACATTAATATTCGTGTTCCAACGTCTTTTTTTAGACGTTTTGAATTAAATATGGTCTAGTTCGACCTCTACACGATGAATAACTAAAGGATTGTTCGGAAACTCTCTAAAATATCGGTCATAGCTCCTCGAACTGTTTAGTTATTCACGTACGAGCCGCCGCGCCTCCTCATGCATTTGGCAATAGAGAAATTTATAGCGCCCTTACACACGGTTGTAAATCTAACCCTTAAATATAATATGGCTTATTATAATATAAGGTTTTATGGCCATTTCGAAGATAGGGTTAATTAAAATTTGTTTACTTTGTTTAATATTGAAGACGTTACCTAAATATCGATTTCTTTCATCAATAAACCTTTTGTGTACATTTCAAATCTTATATGAAGAACAGGGAATTTTCGAGGTTTCAGCCCTATGTAGACCCACCACTCTTCACTCCCCAGGCCCTAACTAACAATAAATACGATGAATTTAAAATAGAAATGGAAAAGTGTTGAATAAAACTCATCCAAGCCTTCCAAAAAACCTCAAGCTTCCCCAAACAGCCCTACACTTCCTCCAGGCAAACACCCCCCAAAAGAACCCTAAAACGTATACCCAAACTAACCGAAACTCCACCCTCCAAAATCACTAAAAGCTTCCCCATGCTCCCTACCAAACAACCCCAAACTCTCAAACCAAAAAGCATCCCAAACTTCAGCCAAACGACCATCAAACTCGCCCAAAACAATCCAAAACTCATAGCAGCCTTCTATACCACATAAGCTCCCCTAAACAACCAGAACACTCCTAAATATACCCAAACGAAGTTAAGAGAACTACCTATCTGATTCTTTACAATGTTAACAATTTATGTTGGCCCGAAGAATATTCCCCTTTTTGCCCAAATACACGGAAAATTGCATTGAATGGTGGACGGCTTACCGTGAGGCTTTCGGTTCCCCTTCCGACATTATGCAACTGACGAGTTTTTAATCTCTCCTTGATGTGAAAATTATTGCGCTTTTTCAAAAAAATCCACCACAAACGTTTTCCCTTCCACACTTAAAACGTGATCCTCCTGATAATTCATCCCTTCCCGCCAATCACAAAGGGAAAAGTCGAATGAAAAAAAATTAAAGCGTAAAGGTCAACTTGACTTCCCACACTCACCCTTCTCCACTTTAGTTTTTCGCCCACGAATTTTCACAGGACTAACATGAATTTTAGAACGGACAACCTCTCCGCGTTACTCCTCCCCGCTCTCTATTATTCAAGTTAAAGCCTTCGTTCCAAGGAATTCCTCAAATTCACGGGAGGTCTCAACTAACTTCACATGTCACTCTAGCCAACTTTCTCTAGGTCAGCGTAAATTATGCAATTTTTTAAATAATAAAGGGTAAAGATAAGGATATAAAATGTCTCATCTAACCAAATGAAGTGCCAGGGGGAAAAAAGATGAAAGTCACTTTTGAGCTATTAGAGCTATCTAGGCGCTATGAAGATGTACTACCATCTGGTAGAACAACAAAGGGGAAAAAGATGAGACTCGTCCGAAATGTGCGTGAAAAGATTCGGGGTAAGGAGAAAATAATGAATGTTACATGCATTACAACAGTATATTACAAAAGGGTTAATAGAAATCAAAATTTGTTTTTCAATTTTCTCAAAATCACTTTTTGGTCACTAGCTTTTTCATCCCTGGCTCTGATGATGCTATACTAAGAAGGAGGAAAGATATTGGGAGTAAATTATCCCTTTGGTATCTTCATTTGGACGAAAAAAGTCTTCAAAACCTGGTTTTAAAGCAACAACTGTATTTTGGGTAGGTGAAATGATTGTTTATTCTTTCTGGTAATTAATTAACTTAACCTGCACGATAGGGGGTGGTTTTTGACGTGTGGTTCAATTACAATAGGGAGGGGGAGAGAAAAAAAAATTAAAATATTGACAAAAGCTGATTGAGTAGGTGGGGAGAGTCGGACTCGTGTTTGTGACGTTGAGAAGCGTGGAAGCTCTTTTAACATCGGGACTTTTCCGTCGAATGTGTGCATATTATTGCTCGCGCGCTCCAATATCAATATTCCACCCCCCCTCTCTTTACCCTCGATTCGCATTGTGTGAGAACCCCCCACCCCGGACTTTTTTTCCGCCCGCCGACTCGAGCTGACATAAAGGAGGATTATTCTCCCATGTTTCCAGAAGGTGATTCAACGGGCGAAAATTGAAAATCACAAAACATTTTCTGCCACCGTATATAAATCCATGATAAGAAGACACCCCACGGGCTTTTTGAACTCGAGAAAAATATTTTTTGTCCGTGAAAATCGAGCATCTTGACAAAAAAGAAGAAAATTTCTAAAGGACTCGTATTTGGAAAATGACCGCTTCCATGCTTGTTAGGACGTCTCAAGAGTCGTTGAAACGAATAATTGCTCTCCTCCCTTTCAGGACATCCCTTAATTGTCTGAAGGGTTATTTTCTGCTTGGAAAAAAAAGCCCTTAAAAGCACCATCAACCTAAAAATTGACAAAACGCAAAAGAAGTTTTTTATGTTAAAAAAATGTTTGATAAAAAAGGACGTAGTATAATGAATTCTACAAAAGGAAGGCGTGAATTGACCTTGATGAATAGCAATGCTTAACACAACGCACTCATAGTAATTAATTCATTGCTTTTCGTGACATCTACCTTTTATTGTTTTTCCCCCTTTTATAATTTGTTAGGAATGTGCCTTTCAAAATAAATAAAACATTTTTTTTTGTTCTTGGAAAGTGCTGGGTCTAATTAAAACTTTTAGTTGCCCTCTGAAACTGGTCAGTGATGGCCCAGTTCGCATTATCTCGTCACTTGTTTTCTAATTACGAATTTATAATTAATGTAAGTGATGAGTAAAAGGGTGGGGGGAAAGAGGCGACAAAACTAATTTCCACCCAGTCCCAGGCACAAGAAGGAAATTGCGCTTCTAAACGAAGAAAAAGCGAATGACAAACTCGTTTTTCCGACGTTTTAATTATTTAAATCGCGGGGAAATTTATAGGGTCGTCTTCTCGAAGATGGCTGAGGCCTTTAACGGCATTGTTTTTATGCCTTTTTTCGGTTGTTTCTTGAGTTTTAGAATGGTCGAGGAAATTGGGGTCTTGTTTGACGCATAGAGTAGAAAAACGTTATTTTGGTGGATTCAAAAAGTTTGAAACAACTCTCTTCGCAATGGACTTCAAACTACCAATACCCATCCACCTCTACCCAGCTACGCTTATCAAACCACATCTAATTAACCACACATATCCAAATACTCTTACCAAACTATACCCTTACCTAACTACCACTAACCAACTAGGTACCACGACCCAACTGCCACTACCCAACTTCCACTACCCAACTGCCACTACCAAAATACCACTACCCAACTACCACTACCAAAATACCACTACACAAATACCAATACCAAACTACCAATACCCAAATATTACTACCCAAATACCATTACCAAACTACCAATAGCAAATATTACTACCCAAATACCAATACCAAACTACCAATAGCCAAATATTACTACCCAAACACCAATACCTAATTACCAATACCCAAATATTACTACCCAAATACCAATACCAAATTACCAATACCCAAATATTACTACCCAAATACCAATATCAAACTACCAATACCCAATTATTACTACCCAAATACCAATACCAAACTACCACTGCCAAACTACCACTGCCAAACTACCACTGCCAAACTACCACTGCCAAACTACCACTGCCAAACTACCACTGCCAAACTACCACTGCCAAACTACCACTACCAAACTACCACTGCCAAACTACCACTGCCAAACTACCACTGCCAAACTACCACTACCAAACTACCACTGCCAAACTACCACTACCAAACTACCACTGCCAAACTACCACTGCCAAACTACCACTGCCAAACTACCACTGCCAAACTACCACTGCCAAACTTCCACTGCCAAACTACCACTGCTCAAACTACCACTACCGAACTACCACCCCTTAACAACTACAACTACCAACCGACACCCTTCTTTTTGATGGAGTTTATATTTATAAAGAAAAGAACACTATTGCTATAAAGAGATGAAAGGCTATGCTTTAGGATTATATTAAAGGGAAAATTAAAATTTTGTGGTTAGACCCTGAAAGCGTTAGAAAAAAAATTGGTTTCCAAATTTTTATAAAGAAGTGAGATTAATGAAAAAAGTGAGAACAAAGGTTGTAGGTGCCATAATAAGGGTTTGATCGTGATTATAAAGGTTCTGAACGAGTCGTGTAAAAAGGTTAAAAACCGTTGACGTCATAAAACTAGAGGCTCGTCTACAAAAGGTTTTCGTCCTCTAATATTCAAGCGGCCGTTTAAAAGAGAAGAGGGAACGCGATATATTACCGGTAATAATTCCCGGACCACCCCCACACACCGACCCACCCGCCAGGTTCTAGCCATAACCTGAACTATTCTCATTAAAGAAGATTTATAACGCGGGAGAGCTCCTTTTCAAGACTCGCTTTCTTACAAGGGAGAGGGGTGGAATGGAGGCACAATAGGGACTTAGCCTTAGCTCCCTAAGCGAAAGCTTTGTTGACATTAGTCTAGGAGGCCTCACCTTCATATTCAAAGCAGCCCAAAGAAAACGAGGTTAATTGCCTCTCGCAAACATCCAGCGAAAATATTTTTCTCACGTAATTTCAACTAAAATACACATATTTTAACTCGAAAAGCCAGACAAGCATTTTAAATGCGAGAAATCGGTTAGAATGGAAGGCGACTAAAACTGAGTAAAAACAGAAAGCAATAAATTGGAGTTTAGGAAGAGTCTGACAGAAGGAAAGATTTATTCGCTAAGTTACTGCTAGGTCGCGGATGGTCGACCTGTTACAAATCACCCTACGGTTGACATTACAAAAACTTATTTGGACGCTATAAAATAAAATGTATGTCATGAAGACGATTCTCATTCGCCCGTTGCAATTACCTTAAGGAAAGCTAAAACTTATGTTCCTTCTTTAAAATGGATGAAACTTATAAAAAATTGTTCTAATCAGTGGAAGTGTAGAGCAGGTGTTGGGAGAACGTAGTTATCCCTAATTGCGTTATATCCCCTCTTGTCTTTGAGGGAAGCATAAAACTAGAAACAGTAAGTCCTTTGCGTTGAAATGATTGAAAACGAGCTGTAACCCTGTTATGTGCATTCCTTTTACTTCCACAAAGGCACAATCCCATCGTTTTTTAACTTCCTTATATTATAAAGAAGTTTTCTACTTTTCCTTCTGGAAAAGCGTTTGTGGTTCTTTGATTCCGTTTTATTTTAGAGTCTGTTATCTTTTATGAGGTTATAGAAGAGAAATTTGAGTTTAAAGGTTTTCCATGAGATTGTTGAAAAGATCATTTTGGTTACGGGAGGAGGAGACTTGCTCAAGAATAAAGATGGAGATAAGGATAGACGAGAAGAAAGATCAGACATCACCTTCAAACCTCACCATTAAACTCACCCTCAAACTTCACCCTCATATTTCACCTTCAAAACCTTACCCTCAAAAACTCACCCTCAAAACCTCACCTTCAAAACCTCACCATAAAAAACTCACCCTCAAAACCTCACCCTCAAAACCTCACCCTCAAAAACTCACCTCAAAAACTCACCCTCAAAACCTCACCAAAACTCACCCTCAAACCTCACCCTCAATCACCCTCAAAACTCCCCTCAAAACCTCACCCTCAAAAACTCACCCTCAAAACCTCACCATCAAAACCTCACCCTCAAAAACTCACCCTCAAAAACTCACCTCAAAAACCTCACCCTCAAAACCTCACCCTCAAAACCTCACCCTCAAAACCTCACCCTCAAAAACTCACCCTCAAAACCTCACCCTCAAAAACTCACCCTCAAAACCTCACCCTCAAAACCTCACCCTCAAAAACTCACCCTCAAAACATCACCCTCAAAAACTCACCCTCAAAACCTCCCTCTCAAAACCTCACCCTCAAAAACTTACCCTCAAAAACTCACTCTCAAACACTCACCCACAAAATCTCACCCTCAAAAACTCACCCTCAAAACATCACCCTCAAAACCTCACCCTCAAACCTAAACGTCAAACCTCAACTTCAAACTTTTGCGAGAGCGACCCAGAATAAGAGAAAACCTTATAAATAAAAATACTTATGGATGAAATATATCTCAGAGAAGTATTTACGCTGGTAGGATCACCTGTAAAAATAACTTTCTCGTCAGACAAACAATGGACCGGGAAATGGACACTGTCCTAATATTATCTTCTCCAATGATGAAAACCAACTTCTCTCCTCCTATATTACGATTTATTTAATAAAAAACAGAATTCCCCTCACCCCGACCTACCTGCACCCATTCTCACATCACCTCCCCTATCTTCCTCGACATTCCCCCAACCCCCTTAACTAAAATCCCACTCTCATCTTAACTTCCCAGTCCTCCTCCGGCCATAAAATAGATCTCCATCATTATTCTACAGATTATAAACAAATAGCTTATAAAGTTATAATTAATTTCTGTGGTCGTTTTCAAGACGCATAAGCTCTAATACTAACGCAAATTGATCACCCACGGTCCGGTTAAGCGTGTTATTAATTTCAACTCTTGTGGGGCTATTAAATACTCGGGTCCCAATAGTGAAGTGGGTCGAGTCCCTCAAGTCTATAAATGATCTTGTTTCAAGTTTCGAACGTTCTTGTAGGTGCGAGCAACTTCCAGCCCATCGAAGACCCTCTAAATCTTGAAAGGAATTCCAACGTCATCGACCTTCTGTTACGAGTCAATCCTTCATTAAACGAGCCATATTAAAATGGGTAAAATTAATTTATATTAGTCCCAAGTGAACAATTTTCTCTCTTTCCATAATAACTTTATTAATATTTATAATATGCACTTGAATGATATAATGCAGTAGTGTGGAAAACTTGGGTTATGAAAACATGAGGATTTAATAAAGGAAAATTTGAACTATTTATTCAGGAACATAATAATTTCGTTGTTTATGATTTTAGAGTTGAGATTAGAGGGAGAAAATATGTTTTTGTGTGCTTTATTTAAATAAAGCGGGAAAGCTTTAATCTCTAGTGAACCAATGGAGCTCACACTCTCAAAGGTAAACAAGAGGAGGAAGGGTGGGGGTAAAAAGCGAGAGTTTTAAAGGGTTGCGAGGGGGGTCTGGGAGGGAGAGCAGCCGACAAAACTTTTTCTAAGCTCCCCCTACTTTTTCGCCATTCTGTTTATATTGCATATAAATTAGGGTAATGCCGTGATCGGCCCTTTGACGCCAAAGAAAGAGGGATCGAAGAATTATACGAAAAAAACCCCCGACCGCCAAACTACCTCCCCCTTTTCACGTCGATCGCTATTCCAAACTCGAACACGATAAGAAACTTTTTTTTCCAAATCGACAGATATCAGAATTTTTTTTAAACTGAAGGTTACAGGTTGGGCTTCATATAAAAATAAGGACATTTTAAACTTACTCAAAATTTTGTGCGAAAAACTCCAAAATCGTAATTTCATTTTGGGGTTAAATTACCTACATTTTTTTGCTTTTTGGAGAGATAATTTTGGAGTTTGGAAATTGGCTTCTTTGAGAAAAACCTTAAAATCACTGGGCAGAAAAAAAGACGTAAAAAGGCCCTGAACAGGCCAAAACAGACCCTGAATATTGAATAGGCCATAACAGGACAGAATAGGCCAAAATAGACCATGAAAAGGCCAGAACAGGCCCTTAATAGGACAGAATAGGCCAAAACAGACCCTGAAAATTCCAGAACAGGCCTGTTAACAGGCCATAACAGGCCAAAACAAACCCTGAATAGGCCAGAACAGGCCCTTAACAGACCAGCACAGGACAGAACAGGCCAAAACAAACCCTGAATAGGCCAGAACAGGTCCTTAACAGACTAGCACAGGACAGAAAAGGCCCTTAACAGACCAGCACAGGACAGAACAGGCCAAAACAGACCCTGAAAAGGCCAGAACAGGCCCTTAATAGGACAGAATAGGCCAAAACAGACCCTGAAAAGGCCAGAACAGGCCTGTTAACAGGCCAAAACAAACCCTGAATAGGCCAGAACAGGTCCTTAACAGACTAGCACAGGACAGAAAAGGCCCTTAACAGACCCTGAATATTGAATAGGCCATAACAGGCCCTTAACGGGACAGAACAGGCCCTTAATAGGACAGAATAGGCCAAAACAGACCCTGAAAAGGCCAGAACAGGCCTGTTAACAGGCCAGAACGGGCCAAAACAAACCCTGAATAGGCTAGAACAGGCCCTTAACAGTCCAGCACAGGACAGAACAGGCCAAAATATACCCTGAATAGGTCAGAACAGGTCCTGAATAGGCCAGAAGAGTCCCTGAACAGGCCAACAGGCCCTGGCAGTCCCCGAACAAGCCTGAACAGGACAAAACTGGACAGAACGAGACGGAACAAAATAAAACAGAACAGGACTTCACTAGTTCACCCCCGATCGCCAAATGCCCACCAAATGGTGTCAAAAATTTGTTGCTTTTTTTAAGGTCTGCTATGCCTTTTTTTTTGACTTTACAAACAGAATATGTTATATTATTACGTCTGAGATACTAATTTATAGGCGAAATAAATTTATGGAGTTTAATACTAGAATTATTGCATTCAGGTTCTTTTATCCAGGAAAAACTATAAAAGAAGCCCATCTTCGAAAGGGAACCCTTTAAAAAACCGTGCTCAGTAACTCAAATGCAAATATCGTAAAAAAAGGCTCCTTTTCGCATATATAAAAGTTACGAGTCCTTTTGAGTAGCGCGAAGCTCGGCAATACGGAAAGGCGCCAGGAACGTGAAAGACGTCGAGGTGACTGAATGCCGAAATAACGATTCGAATAGAAAAGGAAGGCGAATATAAATCAACCTCGAAATATAAATCAAACGTTTTGTCGGCGTTTTGTCAGAAATATTCACGGAAGCAATTAGCGAAATAAATGGCATCGAGGCCTAATAATCTCGATCCATTAAAGGATAGAACAGATTATTTCCCCCAACATGGTTCTTCAATAGAGCTTAGCGCTAATGGAACCTCCAAGTCTAAAACACGTCTATCCTTCAAAAACGTCTTCAAGAAAATATGGTTGTAAAAAATTTTTTAAGCGAGAAATCTCGTTACATGGTTCAATGAATAATTTTCTTATCGTATTTTTCCATATTTTATATTATTTTTTTAAAGAAATATAATTTTTATTTACAATAAGCAGACGTTTTCTTCCAAGGAAATCGTTTGTTCCATTATAGAAAAACCGGAAAGGGGTTAAGAAGGGATTTTATGTTTTGAAAGGGCATTTACTTTAAAGAGGGGGAAAAGTCCATTAAGAAATAATTTTATACTTTTAATAGCGGGTACGAGAGAGTGAATTGGTAGCGGCCCAAAAAAATAAAAAAGAGGGAATTTTTTTTTCCAAGAAGGGTGAGTTTGAAGTTGATTGTAGTTAGCGGTCGGGAATAGAGTGCATTCATAGCGTTTTCCGAAGGATTCAAAAAGACGAAGGAAAAAAAAAGGGTGGAAAGGGTTTTAGAAAATGAGAGAAAAAGAGTGAAAGAAACTCTGGAGGAAAAAAAAACCAGGTTTGAGTTTGAGCCCCCATCCTCCTCGACGTCGATCTTTTAATGGAGGGACATCTCAATTCTGAAGGGGGCGAAAAAAAATCACGTATTTTTTTTTCCTCCTCTTGCTCTAGTGATGAATGTTTCGTAGATATTAAATCATTTATTTCCTTCCCCCCTAAGGCCTAGATGTACAGTAATCTCGCCCTTTATGAGGCCTTTTATGAAAAGGGCGCCTTTTTTTCAACTTTTTTACTTCTTAAATCACCACAAAGTTTAAGTTAGGTAAAATCCCCTTTATATAATATCTTATGAATTATTCATAATTGTTTTTAAAGTCATATATACGATTTCTTCTTTGTAATAAATAACCGTGGGTTTTAAGAGCATAGAGATTAAAATGTATTTTACAAGAATTTTTTTAAAACAACTTAACCAATAAAGAATCAGCGTAGAATTAGTACCTCCTTGTCTTCAGGAGCTGCTGCTGAATACGCAGAATTATTTTCCCACTCTAGGGAACTCAAAATATACATTTTCTACCTGATTTACCAAAGATCTGATTTACATTGAACATTATGATCACCGCCCATCTATTCTTATCCTAACTCTACAATAATTTGTAGCCCAAAAAGTTGCTTTTTAAGATACAAAAGTGTCTTATAATCAGTTTAAAGATTGTAGACAAATAAAATTAAACGGAGACAATTTGCTTTGTTAGTTTTTCACTTTTGGAACTTCATTTTATTTTTTAATTGGATCCGAGGTAAAATCTAAGATCGTTTTCTTCTTTGAGATTCTTTTTAATTATAAAGAGAGATAAACTGTTTTGGGGAAGGGGTATCGTAAATTAAGCAAAGAAGAAAAAAAGGAAGAAGAAGTTTAGCTTTGAAAGGCTCTTTTAGTACTTGGAAGGGTGATATTGATTGAAAGTAGCCTCTTCTTTGAAGTGGGAGGGTAAGTTGGAACTAAGTGAAGTAGCGTATATTGATACACAACATTTAGTACAAGGGCGTTTAGTGGCGTAGTAAAGTTTGATTGGGGCACGGGTCTATTGAGCGCCCGTATATTTATGTTAGGGATTACTCGACAGCGCCCAACGGGGGTGGTGTCAGGGCCGGGGGTGGGGTGGAGGGGGTAAGAGGGTGGTCGGGCCTCCGTTGCCTTGACTACCCCTTTGGTCAAGGAGCGCCAGTTGGAAACCCATTTTGGTAAGATATTACAGAAAGTTAATCATCCCTCTGGCCATAGCCATACCCCAACCGACCTTTTCGTCTTTACTTCTTCTTCCCCCCACTAATCCCATTTTAAGAGCATAACATTGCTTTTAAAAGGGCAACTTTTGCGGTTTTTGAACGACCCATCGAAAAGGTTTCCAACTTAAATTTGGTCCAATTGAAACGATTCTAATGGACTGAATTTAACCCCCAAGCTCTTTAAAACAAAACTAAGTTTTATAACACAATATAAACTTACTTAAATCAATAACTTAGTTTATAAACTTCATATTTTTACTAAGAATTAGGAAACACCCTTGAACCCAATATAAACTTTCGAGACAGCATCAGTGCATTAGACGTTTGGTGCTAAGAAACCCACTTTTTGAGAAAGTTCAAGTTTTGGAGGTTCAACTTCCAAATTTACCAGACCAGACCAGACCTTTTAGAAAGAGTCATATGGGGAAGTGGGAAGGGTAAGAGCGGTTAGTTTGGGTTATTTTTGTTGATAGTTTTAAGGGTGGAGGAATCTGGGGTTGAATTAATAAAAACGCTTGGAATGGCAGGCTTTAAAATAAAAATCAAGAAAACTTTTAATAAGCTTTATTTATGGCTTGAAATAGGGCAGCTCGCATAAACGGGAAGTTAGTTCGACTTTCCATCGTTTTACCTACAATAAACTATTGTTAATTACAAGTTTAAGGCAATTAATAATTCTCGGTTTTAGGTCGTGAATGGTAGAAGGGCACATGTGCCTGTTGGGGTCGATGCAAGTTTTAATGACTTTACTACGAAGGTTGGGCTCTATTAGTTCCAAATGGGAGGGGGGAGGTCGGAGCAGGAGGGGCTATTGTGCGACCGCACTTTTGTCTTGCTTCGCCGCCTCTAAACCTAATCTCCCCACCTTCTCATTACCTTCAATACCCCCTTCAGTTAACCTTAAGTTTCCCAAATGAGACTTCCGATTTCACCAGATTAAACATCACCAAAAAATTACAGAGGAATTTCGCTACCATAAAGGCTATTATCTAATGCATACGCTATTAAGGAAGGTACTTTATTGTTACATAATAATGCCCCTAGTCATTACTGATATTACCTTTTTATTTATTACCACCTTCACGATTTACGATGAAAAAACCCTTTTTATTCATTATGGGAAGGCCAAAAAAGGGGAATTAATTTGCTAAATCTGGTTGAAAAAAGAGAGGAAAAAAGTTTGAGACGGATGAGTTTCCTTTAACGTCTAATCCCCGGGGGAGCAACAAGTCCCTTTTAGTGCACAAGACTTGGAATACACTTAAATTTAACTACCCTATAAAATCAACATCAGCTTCCTTTTTGCCCACCCATGTAGATTCAATGTAATTCAGCCTTATTGAGATTAAAGCGTTTAGGGTGAGATGAGGGTGAAGGTAAGATGTGAAAGATGAGTTCAAACGTCAGAGAGCATAATCCATGCAATCTAGCAAAACAAAGGACATGCCATATAGCAAAAAATTGCGAGGGTCAGTCTGCACAGAATATGAAATCTCAACATTGTGTCAGTCTATGCAATCTAGCGTAACATTTTCTTCAGGATCTAGGGAGGTAGGAAAAAAACTGAAGACGGCTTATTCCAACATTTTACGCTATGAAACTTCGTTTACGGAATAGCGCAAGAAAGAAAGGAGTAGTGACATTTTTATATATTTTACCCTATTTCATTATTCAGAAAACGGAGTCGGAGGGGTTGTTCAGGGTAAAGGTGCAGTACACGCTCGAAATAAGGGGTAAAACTCGGGCTCTTTTAGGAGGAGGTGAGGCTAAACATAAACGTTTACGAGCGACGTAAATTCCATGCGCCCCCTACAGAGCGGATGTAGGTCAGATTGGAAATATAGGAAGGCCAGGGCGACCCTGTTTACTACCGAGTTCATACAGAAAAAAATAAATATCTGACCGTAACCACTTGAGTTATAAAACGTAACAATATAATAAGGAATTTTTTGATGTTTTATTCAATAATAAACCTAAATAGAAGTTATTACGGAGGGGTGCTGTAGTCCAAACTTCAGTGGATAAAGTCTTACTTTTAGAAATTCCTGGATTTTTCAATTCACAAATTATTTTCACCAAATAACGAAACACACGAAATATAGGATCCATTTCAACAATCACTACCACCTATGTACGCTCTAATCCTTATTTCAGTCTACACATCCTTGAGGCTGCCCAGCCACATCTTTCTGTGACAACCTATTTCATTCAACTACCCTCACCTTTACCCTCTCCTGATAGGTACTACCCCCTCCTTCTACTACCCTAACCAATAAGTAGGCCATAATGATACTACCCCTCCTTCAACTACCCTCACCTAAATAGCCCCTAATGATACTACCTCTATCACCACCTCAGTGAAGACCCCTCTCTTTGATTCTCTTACCTCTAGACTATTGGTAACAAAGCCCTTGATCATGATCATCTTCCAATCAATATGTACCTGTAACAAAAAGAAAAAAATTTGGTTAGGATAAAAGGGTTTATTAATTCCTCAGCTTTTTAAAAGCCAAGTCGTTGGATGTTGAAAAAATGGTTGAGATTTATAAACCTCCATTTTACCTCCCCAAACTCCAGACGCGAAGCAATTTACAAAATTACAGATCCGAATCAGAAAATTGCCGACGCTTTTAGAAGGAAAAGGCTCAGGGAAAATATATGGTGGATGGGAAGTGCACCTTTTTATCACATGTTTATATTGTCTTAAAGGTCTCAAGGAATAGGCGGAGGCAATTTTAATAAAATCCCTAGTGCGGAATATTCTATGACCGTTCCCGAGGGTGAAATGAGCCGAAACTACACGAAGAGCCCTTTACAACCTTATCAACGATTCAAATTAAAAAAATGCAAAATAGTCTGAGAGGTTTTTTATATACGTTGTAAACTTTTGAAGGGGAAGATTGACGTAAGGTACCAAGGAAGGTAAATGATGGTGGAATGTTCGACTTGTCATTTGGATGCCGAGATTAAAGGTTAATTAAAAAAATAACGTTTTGAAATCAGGAATTTTGCTTGAAGATTAGCAGCACGAGGGTCACAAGTCTAAAGTTAATTTCGTTCAAGTCTCGAGAGACTGAAACCCACCCGTTCCATTAATCCTTTAATATCCCGGGGAAAAGGAAGGGTCGCCGAAAGGGAGGGAAAGAGAAGAGAATCAGAAACAAAACGACAACTTCATAAGTAATGGCCTACGCCTCTAACACGGCCAGGAAAAGAGGATTCTTTATTGCCAAGTTTTAATAACTAAATCAATGGATACACACTGGGGCATGGGTAAAAAATCGCTATATTTTTTGCTTTTCTGCTCCCTCGCCCTTTTTCAGTTCAGTATTGACTTTGGTTTATTGGCTCATCTTTCAGACTCTTTTATCCAACAATAACTTACAGTATTAATCTTTTATAGTTGAATATTTTTCATGATAAAAGAATACCTTTATAATCAAACGTAGGGAAATTTTCTGCCCGATTATCGCTTTCTTCCTCTCCGATGGGTGGATGATTTTAAGAGGCCTCCCTCCGCACTAAACAAAAGAAGGGTGGCGATTTGTAATCTGATGTTGAAGACGAGCCTCCCTTAGGCACGTGACCACTTACGGTTCAAATGATACATTTTGTCCGATGGCTCTTGATCATCAACGACCCTAAATGAATCTCTTTTAATGGATTTTTATCGCACGCTCCAATGGGATTCGCTCTCGAAATCAGTCATGCAGTTAAATATGAGTTGAAATTCCGCCAAGTATTCATTGAGGGATGCTGTGGCATCTGTGGCGGAAGGAAGCGCAGGTGCCTCCTCCCTAACATGGGCCAGTTTGATCCATTTGAGTCCGGAATAGTATCATATTAAGGGTAAAAAATTAATGAACATTTGCCAAAACGTCGGAGCACTCTTATGAGATACATTTTTCAAAACGTTTTAAAAAAAGTTCAAAATGCATAGGAAAGTTTTTGGAATAAATGTGTAAAGACAAGGTTGGAGTTAAACATGTGCATAACGAGAGCGTTTAAAGGCATAATTTAAATCTTTCGTCGGAGCTAAAGGAAGGGGGGTTAAATAAGTTGTCTACTTGTTGTTGCAGAATAGTCGCCCTGGGACTTGAGCGGTTGGAGAATTTAAAGGACAGACAACCCCCTCTCTATCCAACCCCCGGGTCCATTCCTTCCTTGTTAGGCCCTCCGGAAAATAAAGGCACGGTGGAAACTGAAGGGACGAAAGTTCCTTCGGACCACTAAATGGAACGCAAAATAAATATTTGTCTTCCCTCGAATCCACCAAAAACCGTTCGGACGACACTTTCCCTCTACTGTAGTCCCAGTCCCTTGTTTATTTATTTACAGGAGTGGATGAGACAGAGCCCAGGTAGAAACAAAACCACGTTTTCCGACAAAAAAACGCCAGAATAATCCACAATTGTTTTTAAATAAGTGATTTTATTCATTTCATAGTTCGTCATTATTCAAGAACAATAATGAATAATTGATATTTTCGAAAGTTTAATAGAATGGCAATCAGTTTCATGAATTTCGAACAATCAACTAAAAATTTTACCATCAAAAAGCATAAAGGGTCAGTTGAAAATTGGCTGAAAACGAAAACTTTGAATTCATGATTTTTACCCCTAATTTCCTCAAAAACCAAATGGAATCCAAAAAATAAAAAAATTCAAGAAAATGGATGAAAGTATTGGTCCTGGAGCTTGCCCAGAGACACGAACTTTCTTAAAGGTCTACAGATTTCGGGGGATCCATAAATTTCGGGGGAAATGAATCCTTTTTTTTCTAACATAACTTGAATTTGGTGATAATTTTATAAAAATGGGACTAATTTCACTCAAAATCAATATAATTACCTAATCAGTTAATTAATTAATTAATTAATTTTTGAAAATAAATTTTTTTTGCAATCATAACTTGAATTTGGTGATAATTTTATGAAAATGGGAAAATTAAGTTAATTAGTCATAATTACCTAATTACATAATTAATTACCTAATTAGTTAATGAAATTTAATCGGGATCACGTGAAGATTATTTGGTTATAATTTGGTGAAGATCGGACCGGTAGAAAGCCCGTAGCACATTTTTGCAAACTTTAGACAGACATATCTCCGCCATTTTGTCGAATTTCAAAAATCGCTCTCTTCACTTTCAAGATAACCACGAAAGGAAGATTGTGTGAAAATTTCGTGAAAATCGGATGAAAATTGTGGCCGTGAAGTGTTCCGGAAAAAAGGCGACGGACGGACGGCCGGCACCACAGACAAAGTCATGTCCGATAAAGATCAAAAGTCAGTTTGACCCTAGGGGGTCTGGAAGACCCTTCCCCGAAAACCCGAATCCGACGGTATTACAATAACTTCTCTTTGAGAAAGTTAAAATCGTAATACACCACTTTTTGTCTCAAAAACGATCACCTTTTCATATAGGTATGTACTTTCTATATCCTCAACGAATAAAGAAAGAAAAGTAACGTTGTCCATATTTAAACATATACAGTTTTCCATGTACTGTTATATTACAAAATTAAAAAGGAAAGATTGATAATGTTTTCCAATGAGTAAAATAAGGGGTCATTAAATGAGGTGTTTTAAAAAAAACCGAAGGTAAATTGAGAGGTTTGATAGGGAAAGTAAATTGAACAACCTGACTGAAAAAACGGAATTAAAACGAGAAAAAAGCGTTGCAGTTGGTAAAAAAGGTAAATCTAATAGGTGCGGCCTTGGAGGGATACTTGTCTTTATAAAAACAATTAAGTCTGGGGGGATGGGGAGGGTGTCGGTGGGAGGGGAAGGGTCTCACTCTAATCCTCGTCGCCATCCCTCGTCTTCTCCCTCGGTTTCCTCATCGCCTTAGCTTTCTACATAATTAAATTATCTTCTCCCCCTTTTTCGCCGTCTGGTCCTTTCCCAGGGATAAATTTAATAAGTAGTTATCCCTAATGTGTCCACAAAGGAGGCGCTTTTTTTTCTCTTTCGCCACCTGCTAATATCCCTAAACAGAAGAAAACATTTTTTCCTGCTTATTTAATACGAAGGAAAAAAATCTCGGTTACAAGAATCATTTCTGAAGGGCCAGGGGGAAAAAAGATGAAAGTTACCAAAAAGTGATTTCTATTAATCCTTTTATAATGTACGCAACATTCATCTATTTTCCCCCTTTCCTCAAATCTTTTCATGCACGTTTCGGAAGATTCTTCTTCTCATAGTTCTACCAGACGATAGTCTCCTTCATATGCCCCTAGATTGCGCTAATATCTCAAAATCGACGAAAAAGTTACTTTCATCTTTTTTCCCCCTGACCGATCTGATTAAAACTTTCGAGCATTAGGTGTACTAAAAGCTTATAAAAACATTGATTTTCATGCATCAAATATGAAAATTCTACGGTAGGGCTTATTTAGTTAATCAGATTACTCAATATTTTTTATAGGTAAGACCTTATTTTGCTTTAATACTTGGATTATAGCATTAAACGCAATAAAATTTTGTTTCCTGAAATCAAATAACGAAAATATTTGGGTTTGGCTTTTATTGAGTTCCTAGAACCACTCAAAAAGAGTTTAATCCGTTCTCAGTCGTATTATTAGTTTGGCATCTAGTGCTAAAAAAGATTTTTGGTCGATTTTCTGGTTATCTGACGTTAAATACGTTTTTAATGCTTTTTTCCGCTTTTTAAACAAAGAGAAAAAGTAAGGGAAAGCCATAAAATAAAAATCCGGAAACCTTTATGTTTCGGAAGCTCAAACAGACCTTTTCCCCCCGCGCGCACAAAGTAAACAAAACATAACTCGTTAAGGGAAAAAGGCCGTAAGAAAAAGCATGAGGCACCCATTTTCTGTGTGTGTAGAGATAGTCGCCCCGGAATATTTTGATTTGTAGCCGTATAAATCAGAGGTTCAATGAAAGATGGACCGCAGGGACGGTCCGGAGGCTCTGGCGTAACGTCAAAATAAACCCACCTATCACCAGAGACCCTCTCTTCTGCCTTATGTCTCTGACCCCCCATCTGCGCCCATAAACATTTAAAAAAACGTCCAGGATTAAAACGTGAGGTAAACCAGAAAAATAGGGGGAGGGAAGCAAACAACGTTAACGGGTGTAAACAATTTTCTGTTTTTTCGAAAGGGCTTAAAAAACAGTTTGTATTTTAAAAGGACGAAATAAACACACGATTAGGATTATAAAAACAAGAAATAGCCCTTTTTTAACATTTAGAAGCCAATTATTTTGACCAAACCTACTTCGCTGAATATAAAAAAATTATTTTTATCGTGTAATGAATTTGAAGTTAGTGAAGATATATCGGCGGAAAAGTGCCCGAAGGGGTCGTAACTGGAAAGGACAGTTAATATTTTATTGACCTCTTCCTTTGCCACTTTTATGCGCGTTTGAGACCTTTGCCTTGTGTACTCTTTATATTGCCTGATGAAGGTCTTGAATTGAGAAATGTCGATATAAAATGGAATGCGAAATTGGAAAATTCATGAACAATTTGGCAAAATATCAAACCTGTAATTGTCTTAAAATAGCATCACACTAAAGCTCCACTTCTTTACCACCTTGATTTTGAACCTTTTTTAACGTTCTCAATTTTGACAAGAAAAGACCCTTTTCATCCACATTTGGACCCTTTTTGACATGAAAAGGCCCGTTTTAGCCTAATTTTCAAGCTTTTTTTGATGAAAAGACCCCTTTTCATTGGAATTTTGACCCTTTTTGACAAGAAAAGACGCTTTTCAGCCAGATTTTTACCTTTAATGACAAGGAAAGACCCTTTTTAGATAGATTTTGACCCTTTTTAACAATAAAAGACAATTTACAGCTTAAATTTGAAACTTTTTAGAGAGA
This sequence comes from Orius laevigatus, assembly GCA_018703685.1. Taxonomy (NCBI): domain Eukaryota; kingdom Metazoa; phylum Arthropoda; class Insecta; order Hemiptera; family Anthocoridae; genus Orius; species Orius laevigatus. The sequence continues at coordinate 34,919 of JAGWEN010000189.1, read as the reverse complement.
TTTTGTATCTTTTCGACAAGAAGAGCCCTTTGTAGGTAGATTTTAAACCTTTTTTCACCACACCCCATCACTAACTCTAACTCCCCATACCCAGTGGCGGCTCGTGGGTATTAAAACTGGGGAGGCCAGAGTATTCACCTACCTATACCCCCCCCCGCCACACACACACAAACACCACGAAAAAAGTTTAAAATTTGGCAAAAAAGGGTCTTTTGCCAACGAATTCATATGCGAAGGAAATACTAAATAACAAAATAATTTTGGTGTTGTGATTAGTTTGCTATCACTTATCACAAATTAAAGATTTTGGACTCACCAGAGTGAAAAAATGTGCTTGTTCTTTTCTTTTTCAACCCAAAAACCTTGCGAAAACCGTAATCACTTCGTTGGCGGGTCAGGTAACAGGTTATCAGACTAAAACCCTTCGTGGTCGTGCCAGTGTTGCCGCCGGCTTTTTCGGTCAGATTCAACAAAAGTTTTAAATAATAAACTCTTCTTGCCTTATTCATTGGTATTTTTGTGATTAAAAACACCATTAAAGTAATAAAATCCCATTTTACCAATAAAAAAATTCTTGGTGGCAACACTGTTTAGGTAAATTTCGCCCGCTGTGGACCCCGTGTGACTTCAATAATTCCCCCACTCATTTGAGGCGAGAGGACTCCTGGCCTCCGTAAAATTTAGAGGCAGCGACCCCCCGCTCCACCCTTCCCTATCGGAAAGTAGGCCCTATGATGCGAGGCCTCCCATAACGAATTTCATTTCTTTAAACGTTTTAATTCAAACCTTCGCAGCTAGATCGCACCAAATTAAGATTTTTATTTGGAACTTCGATTTTCACTTTGTATTCGACCGTTTCGTAAATACTTTTTTAACATTTTAAAATAAATAATATTTAATTAGGTATTAAAATAAAATAAGAATAGTAAAAAATAATATTTGAATTAGAAAAATTACTGTTAAATTTGGTATTTTTGGATTTTTTTTTTTCATTCTCAAAATACAGGGGAGGTCCCTTGCCTCCTCCGAAGAGCCGCCACTGCCCATACCTTACTCAAAATTCCCCTACCGTCCATCTTGGTGCATCGTAGCCCCAAATCTTCCCAACACCTCTCCTAATATCCCCCATCTCCCCCTTTTTTTTTAGTTTAAAAATAAACCAATACTTGAAGGATGAAAATATTGAAGAGGGAATAAATTGAAGGTTGATGAGTGTGCGGTTAAGATGGAGAGCTTAAGGTGGAAAAGAAGAAGCCCCTCTTTGTTTTGATAGGTCGGAGATAATTTGATGGATGAGCCGGCCCCGGGGTGGACGTCTGACAAATGGATGGGCGAGGGTGTCCGCGCCCCATATTTCAGCCGAAAGCCTCCCCCCTCCCCTTAGCGAACGACCCTAAAACAGGCGAGGATCCTCATTATATTCCGGCATCCTTCACTTCCCCTGTCACACCATCTCGAAACCCGACTAATTACAACCCCCGACGCTTTCAAAACGCTTTTGACATCCCGACTTCAATATTATGAGTCTTTTTTACAAAAAGGATGTTTTTGAATTTTCTGAGAACAAAGTGAAAGCATCGATCAACCCCTGAGGATAATAATGCCTCCGTGGTAAAACAGCCAACAAACAAATGCGAGCTTATTCTCCTAAATGAGGCCTCAGTGGAATAAATCTCAGCATAGAGGACATCGTTTTTTTATCTTTAAAACCTTTGTTTTCATTTCTTTTACCTTAAACATTGCCCAAAAGCTACCACATTTTAACCAAAAAGTCAGTAGAAGCATAAATAACACTAAAAGCTCAGTCGATAATTACAACATGCTTTAAGTGTCTTGACCAGAATGGGATAGCTAGAACTGCTGTCTAGGCTGGATTAGAGTAGGGTAAGAAATCGAGCAAGTCACAAACAATAATTAATCTGGGAAGAGTTGGTCCGTCTTGGTGGGTTGGGAAATCCGTTATCGATCTTTTAAACCGAAAAGGAACGCTAACAAGCAACGAAGACACAAACGTCCGATCTCACGGACTCGTTGTAGATTTTCTTTTGAGCCCACACTTTACTCAAGTCTCATTAATATAAACTGGAAACTCTTTTGTACCCTTCCGTCGTTAAGGAACAACTTAAAGATTCGGATGTGTACTTGATGGGAGAAATTTTTCTAACGAGTTTACCCCTTCCCGTGGAAACGATTCTTCATTATTTTTATATCTGTCCGTGCACAAACTTTAAATTGGTCATTTCGCCATTTTTAATCACCAATTTGTTGTAATTGGGTTTTTAAAAAAATAGCGTCTTTCCCTCTGGAAATCCAGTGAAATCAAACCTACCTAGTAAATTTCGAACTTTTTTTTTTAAATGTTGCTTCAATCGTTAAAAAAAAAAGGTTGGGTGAAGTAGTTAGGTTTGGTGGGTTAGGAGGGTTTGGTGCGTTAGATGTGTTAGGTGGGTTAGGTGGATAAGGTGGGTAAGGTGGGTAAGGTGGGTAAGGTGGGTAAGGTGGGTAAGGTGGGTAAGGTGGGTAAGGTGGGTAAGGTGGGTTAGGTGGGTAAGGTGGGTAAGGTGGGTAAGGTGGGTAAGGTGGGTAAGGTGGGTTAGGTGGAGAGACCCATTTATGCTCCTTTCGTATTAACTCCTGGAATAACATTTTGCGGACATTTTTTCGTCATAATTGTGTCCTTAGCTAAATAAAAAAAGTTTAAAATTGAAATTTGTCCGATCTGGAATTCAAAGAGATAAATGGTCCCTGATGGCTTTTCTTTTTAGTCGGTTTTAATTTATTTCGCGTAACAAGATCTTGAAAATTCTTAAGCAGCGGGAAGGAAAAAGAAGAGGGAAGGAGAAAAAAAAGTGGAGGCGTATAATAATTGGAAACGAGAACTTTCTGTATCGAGAAAGAGATTGAGAAATTAATTTGTTCAAACCCTTCAGAATCTCCCTCGGGGAGGGAAATCAAATATCTCCGCTAGAAATCACTTTGCCGAAATAACATTTATCGTCCCATTATCCCGAGCAGGCATTTTCTAAAAGAGGGAAGTATTTTAAACAAATCTAAGAGGGTTTTCGACTTTGGGAACGCAGTTATCAACTTCTTCGGTCCCCCCTTTCTCTCCGCGGAGACGTTTTATGGATGGCAGTTGTTCTAATTTAGTTTTATTCCGTCTCAAACCCATGCCAAATGCTCGAAATTAATTATTAGCGTTACGGCGAAACTCATTACTTTTCCCCCTCGCCGAGATTCGAGGTCGTGCCAAATATTGGGCCTTTTATTGGCCCCCTGCAATCATTCGACGCGTTTAAACATGTCATGGAAAAAGCGTACAATTAAAATATACAAATGAAGAATTATTCAACATGACCTACATTCGAGAGAAAGCGTCTCCTAATTTTATGCAGGCTACGAAATACGATATTATGAATATTATAGTCAGCGTAAAAGCCCATAAGCCTCTTTAGGATAACTTATCCGATTCGAATAGAACATTTCAGAAACTTGGTGTTCTTGTAATAAATTGGGAAAATAAATCAGAAAAAGTTAAATAAGATTCAAAAATTGGCTCCCGGACGGGAATCGAACCCGCGTCTTCGAATTGGTACGCCAACGTGCTATCCATTACACCACCATGTTATCCATTCATTATCAGTTCTCGGTGGTGTAATGGATAGCACGTTGGAGTACCAATTCGAAGACGCGGGTTCGATTCCCGTCCGGGAGCCAATTTTTGAATCTTATTTAACTTTTCCTGATTTATTTTCCCAATTTATTACGATTGTAATCCTGAGGTGCGGTCACCTCGATAACGAATAATTAGATTGATATGGTGTTCTTGAAGCATACATACTTCATCACCTATCAGATTTTCTTTCAAAATATCCCAATTAGGTACTTAAACAATTTAGTAAAATCAATTTTTATCTCTATGTATAAGATCAGACCTGTAATACGAAATGAATGTATAATAGGTTATTAATTGTAAGCCAGGGATGTCTCTAGTCGTAATTGGTTTGAGCTTCCGAGCTTAGCGAAGTCCCTCCCGACAAACAGCATCCCATCTAGATTGGTCTCCAAATCAAACATTCAAACATTCATTTATATCTTATATCCAAAGCTGGAATTATTCATAAAGTCATAAATTTTAAATTTTCTCCTCTCTTTTTTTTTAGAAAAAAAAAGTGTAAAATATAGTACAAAAGTTTTGATACACCTGCTCGACCCAGTTTCTCCACTCGTCCATGCTGTATTGAGATTAATAACTAGAAGTTCGTATTCAAGTGGCCTCTGACTTTTCAAGATATATTTTATATTCTACGTGACCCATGAAATCTTAAAAGACTTCTTTGAAAACAATCCTAAGTTTTCAAAAAGTAATTTGTAATCGTAAAAATAGTCAATAAATTGGCTGTAGGTTTCTTATTAAATTTTTCTTGTAGCTAAGGGTGAAAAGGGCGATCCCCCACCCTTCACCACCACCCACTGAACATACGAGAAAAGAAGTCTCGACTAAATTTTCCATGACTAAGCAAGAGCTTTATCTTGAGATCAAAAAAATAACCGGAGAGTACAACAATAGGGAGGACAAAGCCTCGGACAAGGTCTAAAGGATTTTTTCCGGTAGGGGAAATATCCATTCCGTACAAAGTTATTTTATAGCAAAAAAGCTATCGGTTGTTTGGAAAGTTAGTAAAATATGAATCAAAAGAATTTGGAAAATGTATCAGCTACTTGTATCAGGTTCTTTTAGTTTATAAATGTTGAATTTTTAAGGATTAAGGTTGATTAACGTTTTGGGAAGTTAATGCTCGGTAAAGTTTTCATATACATAGGAGGTATTAAACGGATTGTTTTCATCCCGACGGTTAAACATGGTGTTGAAGTGTGGGGGAGGGGATGTGAAAGTCTCAACTTACGTTAGAATCCAACACCGAACGTGTTTAACAAACCGCCACCTGTTCTAATCCGATTCCTCGTATTATAACTTAGGTAACAAGTACGTCAAGAAGCATTAGGCCGGGGACGAGAGGACTTAAGACACGCCGGGGTATAATTGTATTAAAGTCTTCTCGCTAGAGGTCTGACGTTCTTGATTAAGGTGAGAAAACAACTTGAAAATGTCGAACAGATAAATAACTTCACTTATCAACTTGAAGGTGCAAAATGGACAGGGAGATTGTATAAATCGATTTTTGGTGTTCTTAAATAAGGGAGACGTTGAAAAGGGAAAGGGTTAGTTGGGGCTTTTGGGGGGTAAATTTGGTGATAATAATATGTGTATATTAGGTAGGATTTGGTGGGTAGTCAGGTGTAGTACGTAGCCAAATATGGGTATTTAGGGAGCTTTGGGGTGACTTGTGGGGTAGTAGTATAGTTGGGGATGCTAAAATTATTAGTTTATGGTAAAAATGCAATTAACTCAAAATTCGATAAATCTACATATATGTTGAAAAGAACAGTCTCCATAGCTCTAACCTATGAGACTCCCAGTATTTTTAATTCCTGAAAAAGTTCCATTTGCTTATTATAATTTTATGTATACGCTTTCAAGTGTAAATGGAGAATAAACACCTCTCTCTAGTTATTTCGTAAATCACCCATGAATGCAACCCTTGCCGGAATATGAATGCATCCCGTATTAAAGCTTCAGGACAAAAGGATGAACGGAAGGGTTTAATGGACGGAGGAAAACGTTCTATGATAGTCCCATGGATACCGTCCATCATTGAAGTAATTACAACGCAGTAAACCTATTAAGGAGTCTTCCCCTCATAATTATATACGTTAGAGAATTTAAAATCACGTCAAAAACCGTCAGGAACGCCATGGTAACCTCGTTACGTTGAATTCTTAAGGGAGTTTAACGAAGTTAACTTTTCAAAAAGAGAACATTGCGAATGAGGATCAAATCTGACAAGGTATCTTGTAAAACTTTAGAAATTTTAGGCCTCGGAAAGGTACTTATACTTTGCCAACTACTGAACGGACCTCTTTGTTCGATCTTTACGTTTAAAAGACGTTTTCAAGGGTGAAGAGAGTGGGGGGAGAAATTAAGAACAAAAGGGGCCTGAAACAAAGAGCTGATCATGGCAAACGTCGAATATCCTCCCACGAACTCTTTTGTTTCAGCTTAATGAAAAGGGTAGGAAAAAAGAGGACGTGCTAACATTTAAAAAATCAACCTCGACTCCTCTTTTTTCAAAAACATCATTTAAACTAAGCACCTACCTTACGTAAAATATAAATAATTAAAATTAATTTTTACAAAAAATACGTCAAATTAGATAAATTACAAATTAAATTTTCACTAAAAAATGAATAACCGGTCAAATCGCGGATAAAAAGTGTCTTTTTGAAAATATGGAAAAAAATATTAGGGTGACCAGATGAAAGTTTTCATTTAGCGTACGCCAAGGCTCTCCAATTTTAATCTGCACACGGTGGAACGTTTGAAGTGTGGCTGGAAAAGGTCTTTTGTTGTCAAAAATGGTAAAAATCTGGCAGAAAAGGGTCTTGTCAAAAAGGGTCAAAATATGGCTGAAAAGGGTGTTTTCTTCACGAAAAAGTTGCAATGCTAAAAAGGGTTTTTCTTGTATAAAAAAAAAAAAAATTAATAAAATCTGGCCCTTAGGCTTTAAAAAATTTGGCCTCTGGTTCTTGCAATTTTGGAAAAAATAAATTATACATTATGGAAGACCGTCATCGTTTATTTATGCAATTTTTTGTATGAAAGAACTATCTCGGAAATTCAAGTGCTTTTGAAAATTTAAATAATGATGTTAAAGAAGGCTGTCCACTTTTATTATCCCATAAAATAAAATATAACGGGGAGTAGTAAAACTGGTGTGTCGTGTAGGTTAGAGATTGTCCCATAGGTCGTATAAAAGGGTCTCTTTTGATTCAAACATCCTCCGGGAGTCTAAAATCGATAGCCCTTTTGCGCCAATGATTATTTTCTCCACCAAAAGAGGTGTATATTCTTTTTTCGTCCACAAGGACGTAATTAACAACGAAAATTATCAAAGGAGGCTTCAAAAAAAATTATAACTTTCATGATAAAGTTTAGAGGGTAAAAAAGAAAAATAATAATTACATTATCTCTTGAAAACAGAAAAATTTTTAATGAAAACCCTTTTTCAATAACGAGGCTTTTAAAAGATCATTAATTTTTGTTGATTGAGTCAAAGGTTTGAGAAAAGGAATATCGGATGTACAAAAAGAAAAGGGGGAGAGGAAACAGTTAAAAGTTATGAAAAGAAGGGGGATTTGTTACCTGGTTTTCCATATTCTAGAAGGATTAAGTACGTCGCCCATAATTAATCAGGAGATGAAGATCCGAAGCCCGACAAGTTCTATAGACATATCTAATCCCGTTCTCAACTCGGAAGTGTGAGGGTAGGGAAAAGGGAAAACGCTCTGAAGGGAAGGGGGGGTGTTTGAGTCTCTAAGTAGACAATCTTCTGCTTGGGTAAACTTATTTATATTTCCAATCTAAACTTCGTCCAGAAACTTTGACAATCTTTAGCTCTTCATTAGTATATTAGTTTATTCAATCATTGAAATGAAAACATGAGTCGAACTTTTCGTTCTTTTAGAAACGAACATTTTAGCCGAAAAAGAAAATTAAAATGAAATAAAATTATTATTGTCCTAAGTATAAAATTAGATATCTGAAATTGTTGCTTAAATTAGTCTTTCATCGAACCAAGGGGTCCAAACCAATCAAAGAGGGGTCCAAAAGTGGTCTAAACAAGGCTAAAATTAAATCACAATAAATGGGGTCCAAACTACTGAGGGGTCCAAAATAATAATTGATGAGGGGTCTAAGCCGCATAAAAGGGGTCCACACCAGTCTAAAATGGGTCCAAATGAGTATTGATATGTCCTAACCAACTAAAGAGGGGTCAAAACCTAACAAATAGGGATCTAAATAGCATACAAGTGGTCCAAAGAAGTCTAAAATTGGCTAAATCACAATAAATGGGGCCCAAACCAGTTTAAAAAGTGTCCAGAATAGTCCTAAAGGGGTCGAACGTAATAATTGAAGAGGGGTCTAAACCTAATAAAATGGGTCCAAAACAGTCTAATATGGGTCCAAATGAGTATTCAAATGTCCTAACCAGCTAAAGAGGGGTCAAAACCTAACAAATAGGGGTCTAAGCAGCATAAAAGTGCCCCAAAATAGTCCGAAAAAGGTCTAAGCATTTCTAAAATGATATAAAACCAGCAATTAATCAGACAAAAATATGATAAAATGGTCCAAACCAGCATTACTTGGATCTAAACAACTTTTAAAGGGGTCCAAACTAATAAAAGATTGATCTAAAATGTATAAAATCGGTCCAAAGAAGTCTGAAATGGGCCCAAACCGCAATTAATGTGGCTAAACCGACCTTGAATCGGTCCAAACGATAAGAAAATTGGTGTAAACCAGTCTAAAATGTGCCCAAATCAGTTAAGTTGGCCCAAAGAGAGATTTGAATCACAGAAGAGGCATCTAAACCAGTATAAAATCGGTGCAAAATACGATAAAATGGTCCAAACAACTTTTAAAGGGGTCCAAACCAATTTAAGATGGATATGAAACGTATAAAATTGGTCCAAAATAGTCCCAAACCACAAAAATAGGGCCAAACAGGTCCAAACAACAAGAAAATGGGTCCAAACCAGTCAAAAATGTGCAATAATCAGTTAAAAATTGGTCTAAAGAGGGATTTAAACCACAGAAAAATGGCCCAAAACTGTGCTAAATTAGTCCAAACTTCAAGAAAATGGCTCCAAACCATCTGAAAAAAGGTTTGCACCTACACAAAAAGGTCCAAACAAGTCTCAAGTTGGCCAAGCCAGTCTAAAAAGGTCTAAAAGTGGTGCAAACAAGGAAAATGTTTGGATGGAGCGTGAAGGTTGGATTAGTCATATAGAGGAGTGTTCGGTCCTCCTGTTGGAGGAAATTTCCTCACGTTTTTTAAATTATTTTAGTGAGAAAGTGAGAAAATTAAATTGGGTCATGCTGAAATGAAAGGAGGTGTTTTTGTGCACAGAAGGCGCTGAATCACAAAAGAGTCCCAGTGTAGGTTTCCGGCACACAAGCCATAAAAGAATTAATTTTTTCCCCCTTCACACCGACTTAATTACGCTATTGTCCTCTCAGAATAATCGGTCTCCAGTGACAGAAGACAAATCGGAAGATCCTCAATTTTAACAACCAACTTTTCTAATCCAGGACGTCAAATCGAGTTTGAAACCGAAAAAGGGGAAGAATTAAGAAGGATCTAATCAGCATTACGGGGACGGCCCTCAATCCAGGGCTTTTCTAAACGCGAGATCCTCCTACCACTTAACGGAAAATCCCCGTGAATTTCCCCCACCAACTCCAATCAGGGCTAATTTTTTCCGAAACAATTAAAATACTCTTCCGTCCGGTTTAAAACCCTTTTTTTTTCCACCCCCTGAAAGGTAATTTAATCGAATTTGCATATTAAGCGTTGTCACATACCATAATAAAATTAAATAAAAAAATCCCGAATGACAGCTAGTTTTCCAATTTACTTACTTGCGAATCCTTTTGCAAATTTTCACTATATTAACTATACAGGGTAGGGTATTAGGAAGTTGGGGTATCAATGTATCATGGAGCGCTATATAGAGAAAAACCACTTTCTAGTAAAAGTTTAATTTTTTAGGTAGATTTTCTGAAAGATTGATTATAGGTCATATTTTTTTTTCTTTTTATTCTTTTCTATTTATATTCTTTATTTTATAATGGAACTCGGCTGCCCTCGAGCACAAAATTACCAATCGCCAGCCTCCACTATTAATTAATAGTTCAAAATTATTATATTGTAATTAAATCGTTAATTAAAGGGCAGAAATTCTAGAACCTCTTAGGTCACATTAAACTGAAAACATCTCCCTGATTGGATTAGAAACAGTACTTTTGAATAATTGAATCTAATCAGGCTAATTGATCCAAGAACATTTTTTTTAACTCAATTAAAAATACAGATGTCGGACAGGTTTTTTTGAAAATTTAATCAAGTAAAATGTAAAAATTTGTTTTATTTACCTTATTGCTCTTCCTGGAAGACTACGGTGTGTTCATCTGAAAATTGAAATTTAATATTTTAGTTTCTCTTATTAAAATTGAATAAATGGATAAAGGATTGAAGTATAACGAGCAGGTTGAATCATAAATGTAATTAAACGGACGTAAACGGTTCCCCATTTGAAATTCTCGCTACATTAAATACGTCATAAACACGTATTTAACTTTGAAGTCGCGATGACATTGAAATTGATTTTTGTATACAACTTTCAATTTAGGTATGTGTTTCAATTGAATTTTTATACAATAATAATTGAAAAAAATTTATATAATTTATTTTGTTTTTTACACGATTAACTTCTTTTTTGACAAGAAAATAAAAGTGTAGTTTTTTTGGGGGGTTAATGCAATCTTGTCTTTGACGTGGCCGTTTAAATGGACTAAGTGTTATAGATCGTTCTAATCTCGAGAAGCCATCAATATCCTGTTAAGCCCCGTTTTTCCTAATAAAAATCCCAAACCTACTTTACCCCTGGATTTAATTTAGTTTGAAATCACGTTGACCTTTCTGGCCAAATATGTTTTTTGTCGGTATCGATTTGTTTTTACGGGTCGAGAATGGGTAACAGGTGTTTAAGGGTTTAAAGAGGGTGCAAAAACAGGGGGTAGTTTTGCCCTCTTAGGTAATTAAAAGACCGCAATGAGTCAGGCTTGGAAAGACGGCCTTGGAGAATTTTTTTTTTCCTCTCCCTCTTTATTTTTGTCTCCTCCGGGATAAAAAGGGCTTCGCATTCTCTCTAAATTAAACGTCTGCATCAAACGTTTTAAACGAGAAAAATCAGTTCCTTTGAAAAGGCCATTTTAAATTAATTACGAGCTAAATTAGGCTCAAATATTGACGCTTGTAGGTTATAAAAAGTCCACGAAATAGCCTCGTTGAAAAGGAAATTTTCCAATAATTCTGTCTCTGATAATTCATTATTAATTTTAATTTTACAAAGGAGTTTGTGGTGGGAGGACTTAACTTTTTATTGACGAAAAAGACATCTTTTAACTCTAAAATTTTAGCAGCGTTTTAGCAAATTTCGAACAAGTATTGAGGATAAAGACATTTTAAACGATGATATTGGACAATTATTAAAAATAAGGCATATTTAACGAAGATTTTAACTAATCATTGACAATAAACGAGGATACTGACAAATTATTGACTATAAAGGCAATTTATTCAAGGATATCGACCGATAATTAATTACTGACAATAAAGACACTTAAAACGCTCATAAATATCGACTAAAATGGCATTTTAAACGAGGATATCGACCAATTAATGGCAAAAACGACATTTTAAACGAGGATGTTGACTAGGTAGTCATTTACGATGACGACGCTATAGACATGTATTTTGACAAATGATTGTAGATGAATCATCTCTTTTGACGAGAATTTCGACATCTATTGGCAAAAAAGAGTATAACGAGGATATTGACCAATAACCAACGATAAAGACAATGAACGAGGATTTGGACCTTTTCGTGAAGATAAAAACACTTTAAACGAGAATGTTGATAAATTATTGACGATAAAGATACACTATGAACGAGGATTTGAATCCTTTAAGGTTTGGTGTCCTCTATAGGGGACACCTACTGTTGACCTCGAGTGGGCCAAAAGGAAAATTTTTAAAATTATCGGCGATAAAGATACTTTGAACGAGGATTTTAAACCGATTATTGACGATAAACACACTTTGAAAGATGATTTTCAACAAATTATTGACGATTAACGCACCTTAAACGAGGATATTGATAAACTATTGACCATAATAACACTTTTAGCGAGGATTGTGACCAATTATTGATGATAAACACACTTTTAACGTCTTTTTTAAACAAATTATTGACCATTAACGCACCTTAAACGAGGATATTGATAAAGTTTTGACCATAAAAAGACTTTGAACAAGGATTGTGACCAATTATTGACGATAAACACACTTTGAACGACTTTTAGCGGATTTCCGGAGGAAAGCAGGCTATTGGGGCCGGCCTCACGGCGGCTTTCGGCTTAGAGGCTTTTTTTAAACCAATTATTGACCATTAACGCACCTTAAACGAGGATATTGATAAACTATTGACCATTAAGAAACTTTTAGAGAGGATTTTGACCAATTATTGATGATAAACAAACTTTTAACGACTTTTTAAAGCAAATTATTGACCATTAACGCACCTTAAACGAGGATATTGATATACTTTTGACCATAAAGAAACTTTTAGCGAGGATTGTGACCAATTATTGATGATAAACACACTTTTAACGTCTTTTTTAAACAAATTATTGACCATTAACGCACCTTAAACGAGGATATTGATAAACTATTGACCATTAAGAAACTTTTAGAGAGGATTTTGACCAATTATTGATGATAAACAAACTTTTAACGACTTTTTAAAGCAAATTATTGACCATTAACGCACCGCACCTTAAACGAGGATATTGATATAATTTTGACTATAAAGAAACTTTTAGCGAGGATTGTGACCAATTATTGATGATAAACACACTTTTAACGTCTTTTTTAAACAAATTATTGACCATTAACGCACCTTAAACGAGGATATTGATAAAGTTTTGACCATAAAGAAACTTTTAGCAAGGATTGTGACCAAATTATGTATTGACGATAAACACACTTTGAACTACTTTTTTAAACCAATTATTGACCATTAACGCACCTTAAACGAGGATATTGATAAACTATTGACCATTAAAAAACTTTTAGCGAGGATTTTGACAAATTATTGATGATAAACACGCTTTTAACGAAGATTTTCAACAAATTATTTACTATTAACGCACTTTAAACGAAGATGTTGATAAACTATTGGCCATAAAGAAAATTTAAACGAGGATTTTGACCAATTATTGACGATAAACACACTTTGTGAGGATATTGATGATAATTATTGATAGTAAGATGCATCAAATTATTGATTACTTATGGACAAAAGATAATTTCTTTGATAAATCATGGTTACTATAAACCTTGATGGTTTTAAACGTAAATTAATAGAAAATAAAAAGAATTCTGGAGTGTAAATGGTTAGGATCGGACCCGTTATCGTTTGTGTTATTTGCCGAAGCGTGTTCATTTGCGGAGGAAGGAAATGTTAATGTGACATCTCTGCGGGGGCCTCTTGTCAGAGCTCCTCTGCCAAAAGTGACACGTTCTCGCACGCTCGATATCCTCGTCTTTCCAACGCAGACAATTTCTCTTTTCACCGAGCCTCCGACCTTTTGTCGCGCGGGGGTTGAACCCGGGAGAAAATTGAAAAGGGTCGTCGCTGAAGGGGAGGGGACGATAGGGGACAAGTCGAAATATGCATTTTATATTCGTTATCCAATTTCCACCCGTTTTGTTATTTTTATCCGAGACCTTTTTTTTTATTTATTGATCCAATTTGGATTAAACGTCAAAAAAAACTTTAGCTGTGACGTATCTACGGGAACAAGTCGAGACAATCGTCCCTGTGAAGGGCATCGCCCTCGGTGTTTCACTTCCGAATTACACTGTCAAAACCACCACCACCTTTTTTTCATCGATGAATGCATTTTTTATCTCTCCACAGCTCCATTGTCCTCTCACAATCTTATCAATTTCCGAAAGGTATTTAAAATAAAAATTTTCATCGACTTTTTTGAAGTAAACACCAACTTTTGTAACTTTTTAAAAGAGCAATCGGTCTTATTTAGTAAGCTCGGATAACAATCATACGGCCACTCTGTGCTCAATGTCTCTTAAAAGAAAATGGTCGGATTTATCAGTTTGTTCCGTGGAAAGCCGGCAAATACTTTTCCGAGTCATTTCCTCAACGGATCTCCGGGTCACCGGGCAAAGTCTAGAGATAAAACCTAATCTGGGAATCCATTCTCGAAACAGATTAAAAACCGTCCATTTTTAACACCCTCAAGACCATAAAAAAAAGGTTGGGAAAAAATTATTAAAAACCCGTGGTGTAAATTGTGAATCTCCGAGCCTATTTGAACAACGGGGCAAAGATTTATGCCCCACTCGGTTTATGAATCTGATGAAGTTGAAATACGCCAAGCCCCCTTCCCACCCTCCCATAAAAACAACCCCACGGACCGCAGAGATCGGGTCCAATTAATAATTATGGTAATTAATAATTATGCTAATCCCTCCCAGCGTTTGAGGGCTCTTTTCAAGTTGAACAGAAAATGCTTATCAATGAATACGATTAATAGAGCCCCAACCAGCCAAAAAAAAAATTTTTTTTTAGGAAAAAAATCCATCAGAACGAATCTGATGGTATAAATAAAAAAGTCTGCAGTATTGGTGGAGGAACCTCCAAAGTTGAACTTTCTCAAAAGGTGGAATTTTTTTTTTCTCCTTGTAGAACAAAATGATGAATAAAATAAATTATTAACGTTTTCATAGTCATTGCAAGGCTCAAAACTTCACCTTGAAGATGAATTCGCGTTGGAAAACGTTTCATTTCAAAAAACAAAGAAAACTGACAATTCCGTACGTAATAATGCATAAAATTTTCCGTATAAAATATTACACGGAATGTCATAATTTAAATCCTTTTTTCCTCTCAACTTTTTAAAAGCAATATTTTCATGTGTCAAGTTGGTTTCACATAAAAATTAATCATAAAAATGTAAATAAATGTGAAAATCAATAAAATTTCAAACGATAAAACGTAAAGCACTTGATTTTTGTATAAATTGAATGTTGTTTTCCGTTTTAACCCAAGTACCTACTTATTGTTATGACAAGTCAGTATAATTAATTAAAACGGTAAAGCTTGATTAATTTCCCTTCACAAAAGGGACCCAATGTCATCAATCTAGTTCTATTTTAGTACGGGAAATTCAGGTTTGAATTTTTTTTTAATTGTTAAAAGGGTGAAAATTAAAAATTCGTTGCCATCCAATTTTGAATGCGAGTTAATTACAGTTCCCCCCTCAGTTTTAAGCATTCGGGATGGGGTTAAATAGTCACAGAGGTTTACAACTTCACTCGTAAATCAAAGGGTCTTTATGGGGGAAATATGCGGGTTGAATTTATTTTTTCGTCAATAAACGATTTTGTTATTGATGACCATTTAATTTCGGCTTGTTGAGTCGTGATTGCTCAAAATTGAAAATTTACAATGAAGAATGAAAATTAGTCCTTGGTGTACATAATTGAGCAGAAAGGTGGGATTTTTTTAATTATTCACGAGGTTTATATCAGGAAAATTTATTATTTTAATAAAAGAAACCCCCATTTTAAGTTTAGTGTTATTAGTTCTCCTGGCATGAAAATCCTGGGGCTCGTTTTATTAGGGAGGAAGGTTAAATCTGTAGAGTCGTTAAAGTGGAACCCCCTCGAGGCTAATCCCACGAGAGGAGTGTGCGTTCTTGATAATCCCATGGACACAATAACCCCCCTTTGGAAAATATCAATGGACGCGTTTACCTTAGAAGTTAACACGCGGAGGGGTCTCGTTTTGAAAGGAACTAACAAGCGGCTTCCCCTTTAAAAAAGCTTATTTGTCATACTTATTGTTAAATTTTTTTTTCTCTCTCTTTTAAAAATTGTGCCGGTTTTTCACTTTTGTTCCGATTTATGTCGATTCTATTGGGAAAAAAACACTATGACTTGGAGCTCTAAAAACCTCTCCGCAAAAACCACACCCCCATTACACACCACTATCTCCAATGACCCTACAGTCAAATCACTCCCTCTACCTTCCAACACCTTCCCACACTCTTCATTTAACACTAAAACTACACCCAAGCAGCCCCACCATTAAGGTGGATCAGACAATTAAACTCTACCAAGTGTGCGAGAAAGAGAGAAGATGTCAAAAAGTTTTTTCCTCGTTTTGGGCACTAAAAATGGTCCGATTTTTTTTCTGAAAAGCGCATTCCCTTTGATTCGGAAAACTTTAGACTGATACGAGAGCACTTTTTGCGGAAAAAAATTTTCTTCCCTAAAATCGGGAAATTAATTATCCGAGAAAAAATTTTCTGGCAAAATAGGTACACATTTTGTAGAGTACGACGAGATGTTTCCAAATCTGTTAATAATTTGAAAATCGGTTAAAAAACGCCGTCATAATCGCTGTTACAAGATTTAGATGGTGCGGGGGGTTGGGAGCGTCTGGGGTCGTCGACCACTGTCACACCACCTTTCCATTTCTACTCCCAACCTCCCTACAACATGCAAACCACGACCCACTCCCTCCCCTCTCCTACTCCAAGAACACCCAACCCCCCCCACACGCGTCCCCCTCCAAAAGACTCTATCATCCCCCAACCACCTACATTTAACCAATCCACCCCATCCTCACCAACACCTAAACCATAAAATATAAGCTCCCCACTTTCCCCCAACCATCCCATCCTCCCCCAACCTTCCTATCTTTCCCCACCAACCATCTTCAAGGACAGTAACCCCAACTTCCCTCCCAACTCCCCTAACTTCCTCCCCACCCTACCATTGTCTTCCCCCAACTTCCTCCTTATTTTCCCTCCGATTGTAACCGTTTGGCCCACTATGTTGTCCTAAATCCCCTCAACCTACTGGTCGTACATCAAAACTAGGAACCCTAAGGGCTAATTGTTAAATGAGGGCCTTTGTCTCGAGTCGTCAGACCTAATTTATGACTAAGTAAACTAAACAAAAGATAAGCATTTCTGAATTAGGGAACTCCTATTCTTAGACCAAGATGCTTTGGGAACATCCACTACCTACAACAGCTGCGCTAAAATTTTTCCATCCCCTCGCTTCTTTAAAAAACGGAATTCGAAAAGTTCATCGAGTACAAAATCAAAGGGAAAGGCGATTGAGGGGTTTATGAATAAGCCGAAATAGTGGACGTGACACGGAATGTCCATTTGCTTCTCTTTGTTCCCTCTTCGCCTTTTTTTCCTATTCGGTACAAAATCGAAAAAATTTCCACTCGTGCGTGTATTATGTGATTGGACCCCTACCATAGAATTAGGACTCTTTTTAACGACCACAATATCCTTGCGAGTTCTCATAAAACGAAAATTCAAAATAAATCAAAAAGCCATTATTTCATTTTGATGCTTTAATACTATTTCAATAGAAGATACACTTCAATAGTGCAGAAAGCATTTTTGGTACAATAAATCAATCGGTTAACTAAGCTATACTGGTTATTATTTGGGTCTAAGGGGCTTCAACAATATTTCACTGGCACCCTAATTAGACTAGCCTAAACCAACCAGGGGCTGAATATATAGAACAAAATTCTTTCCTGCCTGGGAATCGAACCCAGGATCCCATAATATTGAACATTAGTCTATCACCTTATCCACTACACAACAATGGTTTCAATTTAGCCATTTTGGCTTCTTGACTTAAAAAAAATTTCATTTCTTATGGAACATTTGAGCGATAGGTCATGTCGCTATGGGAACGTACACAAATATTTTATTTTCCACGCCACAGCTTTATTCGAATCACGTCCGGAGATTTATGTAAGCGCTCATCAGTATATGCGAAGGGAAAAGGGCCCTCTAATTCTATGTTGATTTGAGCAAACAGCGGACTCGTTTCCCATTTATATCTCGTCATTATGCACATTCCCCCGGACTCGTATGAGCAAATGTTATAAAATCGATGTACAGGCCTTTTTTGTAGAAAAATAAAATTTCCATTTTATAATTTTAATGAATAAAATTAAATATTATAATTAAATCAGGAAAAGAAAAATTATCCTCCTGCTAAGAAGAGGCGTCCCCATGCCTCACCCCCCTTATACACGAGGTTCTTAAAAATTGCAAAAATCACCTATTCTTATTAGAAAAGGTGAGGCTGATAAAGCGTTATTGGGGTCTTTATCTTTCTAAACGCACCCCGTCTTGAAACAAGGCCTTCAGTGTTTTTTTCTGGCTGACAGTTCTGCGGGGGTTAAGCCCTTTCGGGAAGACGGGCTGACACGTTAATTAGACTCGGGCATTCGAGACCCGAAAGTCCTAAACAGCTTAAGTTTATTTGCTTTCCTTGAATAAAACATTCTCTCTTTGCCCTATCGTCGAGACGATCTCAAAACTTTTGATTTTATCCTCAGGCTATAAGTAAACTATCACTACTTTCTATGCTATTAGTTTATAATTTGAAGTTCATGTTTTGCCTCAAAAACAAAGTTTCCACCCCCTATAATGTGAATGGGATAAATTTCTTAACCTTCGGTCATTTAGCCCCCTTCTACACCCAGGGGGATGAGGCAAGAGTACACTTTACTGCACATGGAAAAAAAATTATTTTCTAAAATTTCATTTATACTGCATGAAAACACGAACAAAATGAACAGTTTTTTTTTACATCGAATTTTTGCAATTATTTTCTTAATAACACGTTTAGTCCTTAATTGTTCTTTAGGCGTATCTAACGAAAATCTCGGTGTAATCTACATTTTTAGTCCGACACCTTTTATAAACCTACTTAGCCGGTTGATATCTATCTTAATTTATGGGTTCATTAAAAACAGTTTCCCTCACGGAAGACGTTTAACTCCAAAGCGACTTTTAAAACCTTGATTAATATTTCAAAACTTCAATAACGTTTTTTCACCTTAAAATTTTAGAGAAAACCCGAAATTACACTTTTTCCTGTTTTCGATGTTCCGGAGAATTTTATGTCTTCTTTTAATAAAATTTTTTCGTTTATTTCTAAGGTTGAAAGAGGGAAAAACAAGGCGAAAACGATTTGTCGACTATTGTCTACCCTCCGGGGATGAAAAACCACGACAAAAGGTCATCAGAGTTTAAAGATTAGAGGGCGACTCTTTCCCTCTGATTAATGGTCGCTTCTATTTCAGGATTTCTCGCCCGCTCATATTTTATACGCGGGCGGTAAAGCATTCCCCTCCGGGGGCCTAGAGGATTATTCATCGATGAATTCACCGCCTATGAGTTTTACTTTTTTTATGTCCGAAATTAAGGAACTTTCGTGCAAAAACGCTCGAGTTGACAAACATCCGTTGTTTGCTTCGACTAAACTACCTTGTTTTTTCCAAGATCGTAAACAAGCCGTAAGGTTGTAAAACAAAGTTGGTATTCGGCCTAAAAAGCCATTCGAATTTTGTCTCCCCAAAAACGACATTTTGCAACTTTTTTAAAAACTGCATAAAAACAAACATAAAAGAGGTTTAATGGTTTTCAAAATCGTTTGAATATCTAAAATTACTTGAAAAAACTTATTAATATTCTTGAGTTAAGGGAAATGGCCTCTCGAAGACTAATTGGAAAACATTACAGGAGGGGCTTTTAGGTTTTCGAGCACGTGAACACGAAAGGTAATGGTCCAATTCACATAAATAAAACAAGCTTTAAGGTTTCTTCGATCAATTAATTAAAACCCTTTTTTGTGTTCCTGAGCTTAAATAGGCTTTAAAAAAATAACAAAAATTACGAAGGAAATCAATGGATCAAAGGATGAATTCTTTAAAACAAAGATGCCTTTACGAATATCATTATAGAGCCTTGTTCTGTTATGACAATAATAAAAAGCATTGATTTTAATTGAACCTAAAGATCATGACCTTAAAACTTTAAATCTTGCATTTAAAAAAAAAAATTAATTACCTTAAAAAAAAAATCTTGGATGCTGGAGTTGGCAGGTAAAACTGGTGGTATAACTCAATTTTTGTTTATGAGGTGGCGGTGTCACCGAGTTGAATTACGATGAACGGAACTATCCCTTTAAAAGGGAATAAATTAAATAGGAGTTCTAAATCCGGGGAGTAATATATTGCCGTCGGGAAGGCTGCTGAGGGAACGAAGTGGGTCGACGCGGGGGTCGAGATATCCAAACAGAAAACGAAGGATCCCAGTCTGTATTATGCATGTAGTACAAGTTTCCCTCGATTGTTTTTATCAGAGTAGCCGGAGCCAATGCTCTTTGCATATAAATTGCCCTTTTAACATCACACTCGCTTCAGTTTCATGAAGGTGCTTCTTGCTCTATCGGAGGTAAAAAATCTAACGGGTTCGAGCTTAATAAAGGGAAAGGCTGCAACCTTCCTACGCCCCCTTTGATACTCCCATCACCGTTCAACCCCTTAAAAATCTTCATAACAAACTTTTAATGAAGCTAATGAGCGCGTCTTTTCATAAAAGAAACTCCTTTTTACCCTCCACCTAAATTGCAATAAACCTAATTACCAAACAACTATTAATTCCCCTTTATGTTTCCTTTTTTCAACAAAAAAAAATTAACCTGCAATCTTCCCAGGTTTTTTTCTCATTTTTTCATATGATTTAAAAGTAGTTAGAAAAAAAAATGAGTGAAAAATTGCCGGATTGCGATGAAGATTTTGAGGACGAGACGTTCTGCGAGAGGATTTACGGATTGACGGAAATGATTCCGGGAAGGGTGAGGGAAAGAACATCGAGATCGAAAAGCTTTTTCAAGTCGCTGTATTGCTTCGCGAGGAAAGCGATGTGGATACTTCTGACGTCATCGCTTCTACTTTTGGGTCCTTTGCTTTTCGAAGTCGAGAGGCTCAACGCGATCAAAGAGATCTCCAAACATCCTTGCTGTCGTTAAAATTGTGATTTTTTAAATATAGAATTGAATATATGAAAGTCTTTTCTTGAGCCTTATATGAAAAGAAAAGTCAATTTATGGGCAGTTTTTGGATCTTATTCGATTAGAAAGATCCTGTAGGATATCATAAAACCTGCTGGAGCCAATACTCGATTTTTATGGTGTTCTCCAAAGCACAATAAAAATGAAAAAAAAAATTGCTTTTTATAAAATGAAGAGGTGGGGTATTAGACTTTTTTTTTTCTCTGGAAATTTATTACAGGAGAGAAGTTCACTAGAAGAGGGAGAAACTTAATTTGAGACACTTCTCCGCTGACCGGTCAATAGCTGATAAAGCCTCGAGACTGTTGACCTTTTAAATCCTTATATTCTTCACGGTTCTCCCTCCGACCATTTTTCAAGGCTCCCCGCATTCTCCGAGTGATCGACAAATGTATTTTTGATGGATTGTTTTCTCGGCTGGGTCCATATCGGCAAACAATATTATATATCTCTGCCAAAGCGCCATCGATCCCGAGTCCCTCAGTCAGCCTTTACCAACTTTGACATTTTTTCCCTCCCATCGTTTCAAAGATAAACTGCTTCAAAAATCAACACAGACAAACTTTTACTGAAATTAATTTTTTAATTACCAAAACTTTATTTTGACAATTAAAATAACGTCAAATGAAAAATTGCCTTAAGGTCAAAATCTGGCTAAAAAGGGTTGTTTCTTATCAAACAAGGGTCAAAACTTGGCTAAAAAGGCCCTTTTCTTATCAAGCATGGTTCAAAAACTGTCTGAAATTTGACTTTTCTTGTCAAAAAAAGCTATCTGAAAAGTGAATTTGCTTGTCAAAGAAGGTCAAAATCTGGCTAAAAAGAGTCTTTTCTTGTCAAAAAGGGTCAACATATGGCTTAAAATGAGAAAAATCGCCCCCCAACGCATGGTTTTGATCACCCTACTTTTTGTGTCTTTGGTCACAAACAATGAACTTTGAAAAACCTTTTTAAAAATCATCCAGTAGTTTGAAAATATCTTTTTTGACTATTATAATATGAAATGAAAAGGGTTTATTCGAAGCTTAAGGGGTACAAGCGGATATGGAAAGATTTTCGTTTGAGCTTATAGAAAAAGATGATTGGCGGAAAAAAAATGAACATAAACTTTTCGAACAGGAAACATATTTTTATCCGAAACGAAGCTGTTTATCCTTCCTCACAATTGAAGTTTTTCCCGGGCTTTCAACCTACATCAAAAAAGTTACTGTATTGAGCAAATATTTTGAAGATGGCAAGTTTTAACAAGGTAGACAATGGGAATTTTTCACGATAAATAGCTCTAAATAGGATTGGAGAATCAAGAAGTTTATAGGGTTTCCGTACAGAAAACAGTTTATCGAGTAAAACACAAGCCTTTGTAAATTAGCAACGACAAAAAGAGACCACAACTGAATGGCCGACATAAATTTTTCCTCTCCCGTGCGTCCGTGAACAATGAATGCAGGTCGGGCGAAAAGTGAGCCATGATCCAGATTGGTATGAACGGGCGAACCGTGCTATTTTTACCCCACTCGCCACCTTCCCTTCCACACCAACGGCCCCCAGATCTCTTTTAGTCGATGGCCACTAATTTTCCCTTTTTTTCTGTTTTATTACGTATTTCCCTCCTTTTTATAGTCACCAAATAAATTTATACATTTTTAAACGCTAAAACTATTTTCGAGGATAAATATTGTCAATAAATTATAACGTTTAATCCTCATTTAGTATTCATTAACAAACTCTGTGTGAAATATGAATATTTAAAGTTCATCAATCATCTATACGATACGCCGCATAATTGTTTATTCATACTCCCCCTCGGTACTCTTTTATTTTTCCTGGGATTTTATTTTAAAAATTTATATTCAATAACAATGCGTCAGGCAGAATTTCTTTCTCAAAAAAAATTATTGGTGTAATCAATAAATTGCACACGGATGAACTTATTTTTGAGCATTTTCAGACATCTTTTGGACCATTTTTCATTAACAAAGACTTTTTTAAGGCAGATTTTCAACATTCTTCTAAAGACTCGTTATGTAGCTTTTGAACGATTTTTCTTAAAGAAAGATTTTTTCATTTTGAACCTTTCTTCTTCAAAAAAGAGCCATTTTAAAGCAAATTTTGAACCCTTTTCTCTCAAAAGACTTTGACTTTGTAAACAAAATCGATATGCGGAAATAGGTGTTTCAAAATGACAAGAATTTGGGAGTTGATCCTTCAATTTCGTTGACTGGTGTAATTTGAAAAGCCAAAATTGAATAGGAGTGAAATCTCAATAAAAGCGAGGGAGTTATCTTTATTACATTAGGGAAAACGGTTTTTGGTATAAAGGGTCCTAAAATAACATTCTGATAAAAGGCAAACCGGAATTAGGCAGCCCAATAGGTTTCATTGATAAGCTCAACTTTTCATTGATAAGGGTTGGCACGGGTTATTTTAAAATGTGCCGAATCTAATTACATCTCTAATCCCAGGAAGGGGAATAGAAGTTCCTTTTCGCGGTTGAAAACTTTATCGGTTTTCTTCGGGTCCCCGCTACGCCAACTTGGTCGCGAAGATCAGGGAGAAACTCAATTAGTGTTTTCAGAGGGCACGGCGGTTACTTAATTAAATTGTTACTTAATTATTACAAGAGGTGGAAGGAGGAAGGAGGATTACGACATAGGAGGCGTTTGGGGGGTCTCCCTTTTTGCTCTCCTGGATATGTTTTCTCGTCTCCCTTTCCCGGTACGAAGTTAATAACCCGCGTTTCCCACCCACCCGCCCTCCTTTCACCCTTGAAGAAATGCCCCGACAAGAAACTCCTCTTACTTTGCATATCAATCCTCTTACTTTTCCAAAATTCTTTACCCACCCCGACAATATTTTTAACAATACCTACTTTTTTTTATCTGATAAAAGGTTCATTTACTTACAAAGTACCTTAATGTAAAATCTGTAGGTTTTATCACTGCATTAACACCAAACTGAGGCACTTTCAGCTTCCTTTTGTTCATAAATTAATTTCACATCATTTTTGTATTTAATTTCCAATTGATTGATAAATTAGCCTTAAGGGCCCCTTAACCATGGCATTTTTTTCTTTTATTTTTTTTCTCCAATCTCCTGACCAAACTGTTAGTTTTTTTGAAAAATTTCATTTGAATTTTAGTTTTAGAATACATTAATATAGGTCGCCATCAATTTATTTTTTTGAAAATCATAAAAATTTGAAAATCATAAACTTTGTAACCATAATTTTTACGATTACAATGTAAAAGGGATTTCATTACTAAATAACAATCAAAATCCTAAAATTGTCTTCACTCATTATAAAAGATTCAAAATCGAACTAAAAGAGGATTTGGAGGCGGGAGTTTAAAAATGGCTTCAAAATCACTCTTTATTTGATTTTAAAAGTAGAACTAGTTTATCCAGTCAGCCATTTTTATGTAAATTTTTTATTCCCTTTGATTGCACTTTTTTGCCAATTGTGCATGATCTATACGAAAAGCTATTGATCGCTATTGACAATGATTTCAAAGGTTCGAAACGGGACTTTTTATACAACAAAGGGTAATTTTGCCACGCGAATTAGACAAAAAAGAAGCGCCCGATCGCATGACTCTAACCGATTATTTTATTTACTTCTGTATTCCTTTTCCGATATTTGTTCATGTCCATTATCGATAATATGATTGATATTTTCCGTTTAAGGAGCCACCATTATTTTTTTTTAACGTGATAACATTTTGATTGAAGATTAACGTATTTGGTCATTTCTATTGTTCGCTTTCGTTCCACCTCAAACACCAATTTTCGAATCAATTCTACCTCGTTAAGTCATAAAGTATTATTTTTGTTTATTTAGAGTGAAATTTTTCATGCGGACAACTCTTTGACAGGTCAATCGATTCTTAAGCAAAGGCTTCGTGATCGATTCATATGTTAAATGCTAGTTACGAAAACCCAAATGTCAGCAGCCTATTAAAAATCGATTTAAATAAACTGTTCAATATGATGATTTTGATAAGGGCCTGAAAAAACGAAATATAATTCTGTAATGTCAAAATTAAGGATATTTTATCTATGCGGTTTTATCCTTGGTTTAACTTTTTTTGAGAAAGTTGTGAGAAAAAAAGGGGTGTATATGGGCAGTAAAATGGACGTGGCGTTGTGATGGGCTAGGCAGATGACCCTTATAAAGTATTCCGAAGCGTCTGTTTCACCCTTCGCCTTCTTTTCCTTTTTTTAAACCCCACTTTATCCCTTCTTCCCGCAACTCCCTTCGGGGCTTCGCCTAAAAGAAAATGTCCATCCGAAGTAGAGGAAGCACCTATAAAAAGTAAAGGTTGAAACTTTTAATTGCCCCCCCCCCCCGCTCGTTCTACTTAAAGAAGGCAAACTGCAGTTTCTGAGCTACTTCATCCTCATTTGAATTTGCGATTTGTAACGGCCCTACGTAAATTAAGGGCCCGGATAAATACCAAGGACTAATTGCTTCTTTGAATCTGTTCAAATAACCTTAAACGGTGATCTATTTTATTCATTGTAGGGCCGGAATGAGGTCAATTAGGACAATGATCCGTTTATAAGATGTTATGTTTATAAGATGTTTAGGTCAAAAATTTGATAATTTTCGTTATACTTAAGGGCATCCCTGGCTCGATTCCGCACCTATGACAATCGATGTATTTTCGATTTTATTTGGGATCGCGTAACTTAAGGCGGAACACTGCCGCATTCCTAACGTAAACCTCCAATAGCCCTACTATGTCCATGGTGAAGCTTGTGGAAGATGGTGAAGAAGTGTGTTAAAAATCTCGTACCGACGAATCTATTCATCCGATCTGCTTAATATTAGCATATTTGGAATCAGCTCGTCAAAACCTACAAGATGACTAACTGTTTTTTCAAAAATAAAATTTGGGTGGATAATTGCATTTTCTATTTTTCCGAGGAAAATTTTTTCGGAAAAAGTGCTCTCTAAACAGCACGTCGTTTTCCGAAAGAATGAGAACGCGCAATTTAAAGAAAAAAAATCGGATCATTTTAGTGCCCAAAAAGAGGAAAATACTTTTGGGGGTGATAGTGCTGCGATCTCTTTAATGAGAAACAAACAATCCTGATAGGAGAATACCCCTTAACGTTTCATCTTTTAAAAGGCTCTAGGAAAATCCTCAAATTGACTCGTTTTACCTTTTTAATCGATGTTTAAATTCGCCGAATGCTTTGTGAGGGAAAGGATGAAGCCGACCGTAAAGCATACAAATAAACCATTCATTGTGAAAGAGAGAAGCATAGCCAAATCGTGTTTTTATAGGCAGAATTTTCTGGTGAAATTGTTAAATAATCCAACTTTTAGGATCGTTGCCGTTTTTATCGATTGAGACTTTCGTAAATCTCGCATCGCGGTGGCACTCTGGGACTCACGTGATGATTAATAAAGAGAGGAGACGGGTTTTGAAATTATTCAGGCGCTGAGTTGGCCGAGGGCTTCTCTCACACCTCCTCCCCCTCTTCCCAAGGGGGACGGTACCCCCGTGACATCGCATAAACATACCCCTCCTAAATATTCATCATGCACTAATATAAAGGCTAACACCAGCCAACTCGTTCACACCGACGGTCTCAATTAGAATTTATACTCACCGGTTCCCTTTCATATCTCGTAAACTAGGAAGAAAAAAGAGAGAAATTCTAAAAAACAGTACCCCGGAATTTATATATAAAAGGGGAAATATTCGTAACATCTGGCTTTAAACGACCTTTCCGAGTAAAACATTGCTCTAAATAAAGTTTATAATATTCCAGAGATGAAGAAGTTATTGACTTCTTGGATGTGACATGAGAACATGAGACAAAACACCTCTTTCGGTTTCGTTTCAAAGGAGAGAGCACAGCAAAGAAATAAACTCAAATTGTTTTGGATTTCTTACTTTTTCTTAGTTTTGGATCGGAATTTTTTTTCTTCTTTTGGTAAAGAAGGGTGGGAAAAGAAATAAAAAACTATAGAGGGTCGTATTTCTTGTACTGTCTGTTGCTTCTGTTTCTCCCGAATGTTTCATGGCCCGAGCTATAAACCCTCCGTCCCCCTCCACCCATGTTAGCAACAGTCCAAAAAGCCCACCCTTCACACAAATAACGTCTGACATCCCTTTGTCTAAGTCAAAGAAGATAATATTGGAGGATGAAATAAAATCCCAGGTTAATTGTTTGTCGTCCTACTCGAGTAACGTGTAGAACTTTACCAGTTCTCGTAATACGTCACGGGTAGATCTGTTTTACGAGAAAATCACCAGAATTCGATGTTTTTGTTACCTAAGAGACCAAATATGGGCTGGAACTCGTTTTAGGCGCACAAACGAGCTCTTGATTGTTTTCGTCGGAAAAATTTTCGATTTCAGTCACGGGAATGCCACCCTCGACATTATCTTTTCATTTTCATTCCTCCCCATTTCTTTTCCTTTTAAAGAACCCCCTCCAAAACATCCCCCCTTCCACCATCGCACTTGCAAACGTTATTTACATAAATGACTTATATTCAAAAGGAAGGCTGTTATGGTCGAGTAAAAAGCTCTCTTTAATCTCCATTTACTAATGCAGCCCCACCCTTAAAACCCCCCAGTTTTATCTATTTACACGAATAAATCATACCACCGGAAACCTATAAAGTGCATCATTTTTTCTAATATCCTTTAATCTGTTTTAAAAATTAATCAAGTAAAATGTTTATAAATAAATTATTATTTAAACAACCAAACGAAGGTTGATGGGATACTTGGAGAAGGCAGCAGTCAGAGTTCAAACAATATTTTAATGAGGACGTAGGTGTAGTGTAGGTGTAGGCCATAAGATAAACGTTTGGAATGGTCCAAAAAGATAAAGAAAAAGTGTCGAATTTTAAATTTCCATCATTAAAATCGATTAATTTGACTTACAAGGATTTCAACCCCGTTCCTATCTTGTTGATTTGACATACTGTGAGACAAGATTTCATTACTGAATCTTTAAGCATCTCTAACTTCCACAATTTTTGACTAATTCCATCGATATTTATACCGTTGGAAAGCTCTTTTAAAGATCTAAAAAAGTTGTTTTATTCAAAAAATCGCTCAGATTACTCCTAGCGTTCTAAAATTGACCAGAAAGTATGGCATGTTTAGAGGCGAACGGAATAAAGTATAAGGAAGATAATTTCTTGTTGTGATCATGTCTAAATATCGAAAACCTGTGCTACCTGTTACCTTCCTCTCCTAGAATACGATTTTTTATGATATTTTCTTTAATTCCTTAATGTTTCCTAAATTATTTTCATTTGAGTAATGAATATTGTTCGACCTAACTATTCGAAAAATGGATTAATTATACACCACATTATCATAAAATGTTTAAAAACTATGAGGCTATTTTTGACATTATAATGTTTAATTTTTCAATTTCCATTTCATTTTCTAAAAGATTCTTTAGAGAAGGTTTTAAGTGAACCTGAGAAGAGATAAATTATTAAAATTGTAGTTTATGAATAATGTAGACTTGTTTTAATAGTTTAGTGAGCTTTAAATTTTAGATATGAGTAAAATGGAAGGGACGAATGAGGTGAATTTTAAAATGGAAAAGTAAATGAAAGCTTACAGGCGTTCTGGTATCCGACTTTTGGAGAGAAGAACATATCTCGTTGGGGTAAAAGGAGGTCTAAGTCCACTTTCGAGTCACTGAGTCACTTATATGACGATCTGAACGAAATACATGTGATGATTGGTAACCGTTAAGAGGACGTTAGGTACCCAAGTGCCGACTCGTAACTGACTAAGAACTTTCCACCCCCGAAAAGCGGGGTGGGAAAAGATTGAGGGATCCCGCGCAGGCGCTCGGACACCTCAAAGGCCCGGTCCAAAGCACACGAGGAGAAATTTTTGTTTAATTAATTCCTTTCCGATCGTCCCCACCTTTTAACCAGAGGAAACTGGATTTCATCAAATTAAACCCGGAGAAACCTCCCTCAACCCTTAGATGAGAAGCCGACTGTGAAAAAAGTGTTTCTCACCTTTTATGCTCCGTTAACGCCACAAAACGATCAACTTTTGTAAATTTTAACACACTTCGTTTATTTAAAAAAAAAATTATTTTTAGCTTTTTAAGAAGGAAAAGAAGTTATTTTAACTTTATCACAGAAGATGTTATAAGTTATTACATTAGGAAGGAACCATCCCTTAGCATCAAGGGGTCAACGTGGAGATTATTACTAAAATTACTGACTGTAAACTGGATTATGAGCCTTTTTGGAATATGTATTATGTAGACCATTTTTTACTGAAATTCGAGCCTTTTGGGACCAGACAGACCACTTTTTAGTAAAATTTGATCCTTTTTAGACTAGATTGGCCCTTTTTACTGGATTTTAAGCCTTTTGGGACGGAGTAGACCCTTTTTTATTATAAATTGTGCCATTGGATACGGTAAGTAACCCTTTCTATTTGATTTTGAGCTTTGTTTTAGACTGGATAAACAATTTTTTAATGAAATTTGAGATTTTTGACATGGGTAGGCCCTTTTTAATTGGATTTTTAGCATCATTGGAGTAGATAGGGCCAATGGATTTTTGAACTATTATATCCCTTTTTTTAGTGAATTTCGAGATTTTTGACTGGATAGGCCTCTTTTTTACTGGATTTTGAGCCTTATAAGACGGGATAGACTCTATTTTAGTGGAATCGGAACCTTTTAGAACTTGATAGGCCCTTTTCTACTGGATTTTGAGCTTATTTGGAATAGATATATCGATTTCCACTATAATTTGAGCCTTTTTGACCTAAATAGGCCCTATTTTACTAGAATTTTAGAATTTTTTTGTTGACTTGATAGACCCTTTTTTAGTCTCTATATTTGAGCCTTATTGGGGTGCATAGGCACTGTTTTTTTTTTGGATTTCAGCATTTTCGAACTCGATACACCCTTTTTTAATGGTTTTAGAGCATTTTCGTATTCTCTACTAAATCGCTCTTTTCTACTAAATTTTGAGCCTTTTTGGAGTAGATAGAACCTTTTTTACTAGAACTTGAGAATTTGGGACTGTATAATTCCTTAATTAGTAAAATTTAATCACTTTTAGACTGAATAGACCCTTTTTTTTTTGTTCAATTTTATCCTTCTAGGACTTTATTTACTCTTGTCATTAGAACATGAATGTATGGACCCTATTCTACTCCAATTTTTATCGTTTTTTGGACTGTATATAGACGCTTTTTTACTGATATTTTGACGATTTTTGGACTTTTTGGACCATTTTTTACTGGAATTTGAGCCCCTTTTCCCTGTTTAATTAATACCAGAGTGACCTGACTCAACAAAGAAACTCCAAAATTCAGCACGTCTAAAATTTCATTCGATGGCTTTAAAAGTCTGAAAAGGATGATTTTTTCAGTATCTCCCGCCTAAAAAAGTTTTATTTATAAATTTTATGACTCCCCAACACTCAAATCCCTCATATAAATCAATTTTTAAACAATAAAAATTTTGTTGGATTTTTATTTTCGGACGTTACCGTATTATTATTGCAGTGGTTTTAGAGGATCGTTTGATGACCGAAGCTGACTCCCCTGGATCAAGTTTGATCGGACCGTGGGGGTGAGCGTAAGCAGTATTTGAGACCTCACGTTTCGTTTTATGGTCCCGTCCACCTTGATAGCTCGCCCTACATGACCTCCACCAAGGAAATAGTCGTAAACACGTCTTATTCCTCTCCCTCATCATATTTTATAATTTTTTTTCTTTTCTTCCTTTTTGTACGAAAACACGTTTTGTGTCACTTAACTTTTTTCAATGGAGGGGCTGGCACTTGAAGGTCAGGGTATTAGTAGGCCTCTCGAATATCCACCCTTCCGCTTAATATAAAGGGGTGGAGTTTAGGGTTTCATTATAACTTCAAGTATATCTTTTTGTACACACGCACTCAAGTTAAAAATAACTAGGATTCCATTTATATTTATTTGGTTCAAAAACTAAAAAATCTATTTTCTCCATTTTAAGCTTGGAAGACTTGTGCTTTTGATGTTTTCTTAAACTTTTTAAAAATTATTCGTATCCTTCAAAAGTTGACGACCCTTTTATTCCTCTACGTTAACTTTTTTTTAGAAAAAAGTGAATTTTGATATTAATTTTAGAGTATGTTTTTTCGGGTAAACACATATAAAAAGTTATTTAAGGAAAAAAAAATGACATTCCATCTTCTTAGCCGATCCTTCAGCCCGCTTATATACATAATTTATGAAAGGGCGAGTACATCACCGTTTGATATCCCTCCCAAGGTATTTGAGTATGTACGCTTACATGCCTTACTTTTATCACTTTTATTTCATTATTAATTTTAATAATACGAGATGACTTTCCCCTCTCCTGTTTCTTAAGTAGATATGGGAGACGACGCGGTGCAACTTCAAGTTTATTAAGTTGACTCAAACCTACGCTTTGGGTTCGAGCGGAGTCCCATACGACCTTTAAAATTGCCTTTTCTCGAGGGGAATTTTGACACGAGATAAGAATCGTTCCAAAGGATTAATGCCTTTTTGAACCGCATCCATAGTTAATTGCCTTCTTTAATGTATTAATTTTCTCATTAAATTGACATTTTGTTACTCTCCTGGGGACAAAATATTCTATGTTCAGACGTGGTAATTATTAAGAAAATTTTGTAGGTAGTTAACCAATAATATTTTATATATGATATGTATAGATAGATGTGGAGGCCAGATATAGATGGATGTGTAGGCCTCCTAACATAGTATAGTTCTAAACGCTTACCCATTAACCCAATTGAAGGGCCACGGGGGAAAAAGATGAAAGTCACTTTTTCGTCGATTTTGAGATGTCTACGCTATCTAGGGGGTATGCAGGAGTACTATCACCTGGTAGAACAACAAGGGGGGAAAATGTGAGAAAAGATTGAAAAGAAGTGGGCGAAACAATCCTGAGATTATCTACAACAACACAAAAAATTTTCTTGCGAAAAACAGGATTAACTCCTAGGTATAGATATTTTCTTTTCTTTTTTGAATCTTTAAGGTGGGTACTTCAAGTTCAACTTACTGTAATCTTCCTATAATGTCTGTCTGAGTGAACTTTTTGAGATTATTTGCGTTTTTAGGGAGGTTCGTTTAAAGTTTCTTATAGAGTAGAACTCGAAGAAGCCTTCGAGGCTTCAGGCCGGTAGACTCTAAAAATGTTATTGTTGAGTGCGTGTGACTAATTAATGCGATACCTTTCCCTTCAAAATGCTCGTATTCGGAGTAGAGTGAGCTAATGCTTATTCATCGCGTAGAACGCTCAGAAGCGGAAACTACTTCACCTTCAGCGAGATAACTTACTAATAAGTTACCGCGGCGCGCGTTTAACTTACAGCGGTATTGGGCAGCTCCGAGTTAAAGAAGCCGCCCGGCGCAAACGACCGCCGTCACTTTCAGTACCGACACTCCCTTTACCCAGATCGTACCTCACGTTGGACCGGTTTGCTATCTTAACACAGTAGGTATAGGCGTAACTTAGCCAAGAGCCCACATTGCAATCGCGAAGCTTCATCATCGATATCCCTAACCTATACTCGACTTGTAGTTCCCTACTGTTCTTAAACGTTAATGTTTACACGACACGCTTCTCTTGAGTTGTTCAACTCAACTCACCTATCGTAGTCCTCTATAATCTCTATATTAGCACATAGGTTTATTTCTTTACAAACATTTCGCTGCGAGACTGAGAAATTCTATTCTAAATCCATTCACACATTATAGGTTTTAACAACGTGTGATGTCTTTCGCGATAAATGAATCTTACGTACTCCCCAGAAATGGCAACCGGGTCGAAGGCGTGAAAATTTCGTCGTAGAGCGAGCGTGATAAGATTCTATAATTGGCTCCTAACAAGATGGATACAGCCTTGTAGAAAGATCGATCACGAAATTACAGCTCCCTTTCAATCCGAGCCTCATCTCTAGTAATATCCCTCAGACTCCTCACTCCGATCATGATCACAATTACTCTTTCTTTATCTTCCACGACATTACAGACACCCGGCGCGTTTTACTTTGAAAAGATTCGTATTAAAATCAATAATTGGAAATTTTTTTTTTAACCATCCACCCTCAACAATTTTTTTAGTAAATGTTTCTTTCAAAAGATTCCTTTCGAATTAAAAGTCCCTTTTATTTATCACCAAAGAGAAAAAAAAAAAAAAAAAAAAAAAAAAAAAAAAAAAAAAAAAAAAAAAAAAAAAAAAAAAATTAATAATCATTAACCAAATTAATAAAAAAGAAAAATTCCATTAAATAAAGCCTTGAAAGAAAACTAGTATATTTCATTTTGTACCCATACTCGTAAACCAACCTAAATAACCTCTTTAACACAACATCAATATCATCCCCCACCACCAACCACAACCTCGCCACCACTCTTCTTTTCAACCACCACTCACCACTTGCATCAGCACAGCAGCACCAACAGCACAGCGAGAACGAGCAACGAGACAACACAACACCGACAACAACAACAACAGGGACTACAAGCAACCACAACACAACAACAACAACGGAAACAACAACAACACAGCAACGAACACAACCACAGACACACAACAACACACACAACACTGACAGCGACAGCGACAACCATGCCTCTAACTACCCTAACTATTCCTTGAGTGACCTCTCTAAATAACCCCAAATCCTCTATCTACAACCAATGCTAAACCAAAACAAGGCACTCTAACTTACCACCAAAACTTCTAAGGACTATAATACTATAACCACCAACTAGACTACTCCCACGCTACATGGGACAAAACTATCCCCAACCACCTATTTACGCTTGCATCACAACTACCTAACAATTCTCCAAACTGACTCAAAGATGTTGCCCCATCTACCCTAACTGCTAAAACTGATCCAACGTAGCATACTATCGCAGCCGACACAATAATTCTCCTTTAAGGACATTACAAAACTCAAATGGAAAAATCAATAAGATCATACTACTAGAAATATAACTGATTTCCTGAATGTTAAGAAGGCACAGACATTTACAACTGTCTAGCACCATTCAACCAAATGTATATTTTTTACCCTTTTGTTATCCGTTCATATCTCTCGCCTTTTTATGTCCGCCCCTCTTGTGAGAGTCCGCCTTCTCCTAAAAGAGATATCTCCCTAAAAAATTATTTGTCCGGATATAGCGTCCCGAAAATAGATTAAAAAAAAAACCACTGGGCCCCCTCTTATTCTAACGGTCCCTATCCACTAATTAAAGCCCCTGTGTCGTTTGAAAAATTTAATTATTTTAAAATGTAGATCTCGACAGGGATAAAGCGATAAGTAATTAAGCTATGAATTTGTTTTATGTAATTAGTCGCCCCTCTACGGAGAAATTTTATCTTCTTTGTACGTTTAAGAACATTCATTCTTTTTTTAGTATAAGTATAACTTGACATTCTGGATTCTGGAATGAGGCAATTTTAGTGTGATTCAGAAGAGTTTTTAGCGTAAAAAAAAGGGGAATGGTCTGAATGCCGCTAGTTCCTTTGGGATTGTATCGGAGCGGCCGCTTTTTACATGAGTGACACTGCCTTGAATACTGATGACTGCTAAATCGACCCAATCCCCCTTTTCGGGGTCACTCCATCATTGAATTTGATTTCGATCAGCAATTTGAAGCTGCCCACCCTCTTCCTCTTTTCCGGAGACCCTAACGCCCTTCTGAAACACAAGCTTAACTTCCCAAAATCCGAAACGGAGCAGTTGTCGGATTTTCACTTGGAAGTCGTTAGCGGAGCAACCCCCCTTTCATAAAACTCAGGACTAACTAACTAGTCTTAGCCCACCCCCCAGCGAACCCCGTTTTCATACCTAATCTCATCATTGTCAACACATCGATCTACCATAAACCCCCCTCTCCTAATCCAAAAGATAAATATTAACCATTCCGGAATTTAAAAAAAAAATCCAATAAATGAAAGTGTCATTAACGTCTCTATCTCATGCGATCATTATACACACCCAATTATATATAAAGTTTAAGAAGCAAAAAAAAAGCAGAACTGATGATATTTTAGTCATTACATACAATAGAGCCGTACAACATCCAGATTACCTAATTTAACACGACATTTGAGAGTTGACCTTTATACCATTGCCCAGTTTCTGGATGAACCAAAACGGCAAGCTTCATTAGGGGCTTTCGAGTGATAGTCAAAAGAGAAGACAGAAGTTGCGCAGTTTTCGCACAGAGTAAACGCGTC